>JAWCTZ010000988.1:0-26682 GCA_036850595.1 Rhyacichthys aspro | reverse complement strand
CGCGTGTCCAAAAACCTGGTATGCAAATAAATGAGGAGTGGGACGGTTCCTGTCGGAGACCTTAGAAAGTGTTGTGGGAACTCCAAATTTTAGACAGTGGTTCTCTAGGGGCCCCTGAAGCAGGGTTCCAGCCACGAAACCGTAGGACCCCTTAGAAATGAGTTTAGAATCACTCTGAAATCAATTCAAAGCCCTCTGTTCTGTGTATGAGTACAAGAGCCTGACAGAGAGATTTCTCCTTGGAGGCAAAAAAGTGTTTGACTTTGTTCTACAGCCACCCGCCTTCGATATGTCACTCAGGGGTGCACAGCTTTCAGGGTTTAAAAATTTGGGACTCCTGGGACATTTGTAAAAATGTCCAATTGCCACTTATTTGAATGGATTACCCAATAGTGGGTTTTTGGACGGCGCTTACAAAGGTCAGATCGACTTGGGGGTAGACTTTTTCTTTTCGTGGCCATTTGCGAGAACGGGTGGTAAAGTTTGGTGTGGGCTTAGAACATTGTGAAAGAGGGGTCTAAATTTTAAAGAGCAGCGCGTCCAAAAACCTGGTATGCAAATAAATGAGGAGTGGGACGGTTCCCGTTCGGAGATGGAAAGTGGTGGGAACTCCAAATTTTAGTCAGTGGTTCTCTAGGTCCCCTGAAGCAGGCCCCAAGCCACTGAAACCGTAGGACCTTTAGAAATAAGTTTGGAATCACACTCTGAAATCATTCCAAGCCCTCTGTGTGTGCATATGTGGAAGAGGCCTGACAGAGAGATTTCTCCCTGGAGTCAAAAATGTTGACTTTGTTCTACAGCCACCCGCCCGATATGTGTCTAAGGGGTGCCCCAGCAGCCAGGGTTCAAAATTTGGGACTCCTGGGACATTTTTAGAAATGTCCAATTGCCATTTATTTGAATGGCTTACCAATAGTGGGTTTTTGACGGCGCCAAAGGTCAAGATCGACTTGGGGGTGGACTTTTTCTTTTCGTGGCAATTTGCGGGAGCGGGTGGTAAAGTTTGGTGGGCTTAGGACATTGTTAGGGGCCTAAATTTTAAAAAAGCAACGTGCGTCCACAAAACCTGGTATGCAAATAAATGAGGAGTGGGACGGTTCCCGTTCGGAGATCATAGGGGTGGGAACTCCAAATTTTAGACAGTGGTTCTCTAGGGGCCCCTGAAGCAGGGCCCCGAAGCACTAAACTGAGCCCTTTAAAAATGAGTTTATAATTACACTCTGAAATCATTCAAAACCCTCTCTGCTATGTATGGAGCACAAGAGGCCTGAGAGAGATTTCTCCTTGGAGGCAAAACACGTTTGACTTTGTTCTACAGCCACCCGCCTTGATATCAGGCACGTGGGTGCCCCAGCAGCCAGGGTGCAAAATTTGGGACTCCTGGGACATTTGTAAAATGTCCACTTGCCACTTTTGAATGGCTTGGCCATAGTGGGTTTTTTGACGCTTCAAAAGGTCCGATCGTCTTGGGGGTGGACTTTTCCTTCTCCTGGCGATATGCAGGTGCGGGTGTTAAAGTTTGGTGGGCTTAGGACATTGTTAAAGGTCCCTAAATTTAAAAAAAAAAAAACAACCGACAATTATGAAAACATCCCACTTGCCATTTATTTGAATGGATTGCCCATAGTGGGTTTTGGACCGCTTCAAAAGGTCCTCATCTTGGGGTGGACTTTTCCTTCTCCTGGCGATATGCGGGTGCGGGTTTTAAAGTTTGGTGGGCTTAGGACATTGTTAAAGGTCTAAATTAAAAAAAACAACCTGTGACAATTATGAAAACATCCCACTTCCATATTTATTTGAATGGATTACCCATAGTGGGTTTTTGGACGCGCTTCAAAAGGTCCGATCGTCTTGGGGGTGGACTTTTCCTTCTCCTGGCGATATGCGGGTGCGGGTTTAAAGTTTGGTGGGCTTAGGACATTGTTAAAGGGCCTAAATTACAAAAAACAACCTGTGACAATTATGAAAACATCCCACTTGCCATTTATTTGAATGGATTGCCCATAGTGGGTTTTTTGGACGCCGCTTCAAAAGGTCCGATCGCTTTGGGGGGGACTTTTCCTTCTCCTGCGATATGCGGGTGCGGGTTTTAAAGTTTGGTGGGCTTAGGACATTGTTAAAGGGCCTAAATTAAAAAAAACAACCTGTGACAATTATGAAAACATCCCACTTGCCATTTATTTGAATGGATTGCCCATAGTGGGTTTTGGACGCCGCTTCAAAAGGTCCGATCGTCTTGGGGGTGGACTTTTCCTTCTCCTGGCGATATGCGGGTGCGGGTTTTAAAGTTTGGTGGGCTTAGGACATTGTTAAAGGGCCTAAATTTTAAAAAAAACAACCTGTGACAATTATGAAAACATCCCACTTGCCATTTATTTGAATGGATTGCCCATAGTGGGTTTTTGGACGCCGCTTCAAAAGGTCCGATCGCTTTGGGGGTGGACTTTTCCTTCTCCTGGCGATATGCGGGTGCGGGTTTTAAAGTTTGGTGGGCTTAGGACATTGTTAAAGGGCCTAAATTACAAAAAAAACAACCTGTGACAATTATGAAAACATCCCACTTGCCATTTATTTGAATGGATTGCCCATAGTGGGTTTTTGGACGCCGCTTCAAAAGGTCCGATCGCTTTGGGGGTGGACTTTTCCTTCTCCTGGCGATATGCGGGTGCGGGTTTTAAAGTTTGGTGGGCTTAGGACATTGTTAAAGGGCCTAAATTTAAAAAAAAAACAACCTGTGACAATTATGAAAACATCCCACTTGCCATTTATTTGAATGGATTGCCCATAGTGGGTTTTTGGACGCCGCTTCAAAAGGTCCGATCGTCTTGGGGGTGGACTTTTCCTTCTCCTGGCGATATGCGGGTGCGGGTGTTAAAGTTTGGTGGGCTTAGGACATTGTTAAAGGGCCTAAATTTAAAAAAAAACAACCTGTGACAATTATGAAAACATCCCACTTGCCATTTATTTGAATGGATTGCCCATAGTGGGTTTTTGGACGCCGCTTCAAAAGGTCCGATCGCTTTGGGGGTGGACTTTTCCTTCTCCTGGCGATATGTGGGTGCGGGTTTTAAAGTTTGGTGGGCTTAGGACATTGTTAAAGGGCCTAAATTTAAAAAAAAACAACCTGTGACAATTATTAAAAAATGTCCAATTGCCACTTATTTGAATGGCTTACCCATAGTGGGTTTTTGGACGGTGGAATTTTGCCATGAGACTTGGTCCTGCAGACTCAGGGGGACCTGCTGAGTGCAGGCATGTACTTTTTATCAAGACATGACCTCCCTTTCCCTCCCTTTCTTTCGCTCTAGCTGATAATTTATTAGACCATCCCACTTCAGGCTTATTTAAATGGCTTTTGGACACGGGCTTTGGACCCCTTCCTGTCAAAATTTTCTTGATAAAAACTATATATCTGAGCTCAGCAGGCCCCCACGAGTCCGTAGCACCAACTCCCGTGCCCAGATTCCACCGTCCAAAAACCCACTATTTCGTACAATGGAATCGATGGCAAGTGGGATCGCTCCCGTTCGTCAGGGGAAGGGTCTAGGACCACCAGACCTGCGCTCCTGTCTAAGTCTCAAGAAGTTATTACAGGAAGCAGAGTTTGAAGAAAATCAGAGAAACTTTTTTTTTGGGTCCGAAAAAACCATAAGGGGTACCCCTTTGAGGTTTTTTGAGCCGAAAAAAAAAGTTTCTCTGATTTTCTCAGTAATCTGCATCCTGTGATGACTTCTTGAGACTTAGACAGGAGCGCGGGTCTGGTGGTCCGAGACCCTTCCATGGCAGAGCCGCGCACATCCCACTTGCCATCGATTCCATTGTACGAAATAGTGGGTTTTTGGACGGTGGAATCTGGGCACGGGAGTTGGTGCTACGGACTCAGGGGGGCCTGCTGAGCTCAGATATATACTTTTTATCACCGTAGGACATCCTTCTCCTGTGCCCATTTTGTGAATTATTTTGATGATCCCACTTCAGGTTTATTTAATGGGCTTTTGGACACAGGGTTTTGACCCCTTTCCTTTCAAAATTTTCCCGATAAAACCTATATATCTGAGCTCAGCAGGACCCCCCGAGTCCGTAGCACCAACTCCCGTGCCCAGATTCCACCGTCCAAAAACCCACTATTTGGTACAATGGAATCGATGGCAAGTGGGATCTCTCCCAGGGTTAAAAGGTCAAGAGCCTTAACCACTGCAGCAACGGAAATTTACTGAACAGTATTTTTCCGTTCAATGAGGCCCTCCCACTGAGGGGTATATATTTGAGCGCCTCCTCAAGTGGATTTCAGTCTCCAGCGCTCGATCATTGAGGACGACCACTTCTTCGAAGCAACTTTTTTTTTCCACCGTTGGACGACACACAATAACCTACAGGTACCTTTTTGACTTTATTAATGATAGCTTTACTGAATCTTATTTTTAAAAACTTGTTTTGATGCATGAAATTATTTTATTCTTCTTTTTTTGTTTGTTTCTGAGCTTTTAAACATTTCACCTCAAATGTAGACTCATCTTGGTACTTTGTATGCTCTATTAATGACATGAATTGAAGTTATATGTGATTTTTTTCTTGTTTTTTTAAGTGATTGCTTCTCTTTATTTCCGTTTATTACTTTTAAATGCCTTTTTATTTTGACTTTGGTGACTGTATTTTGTGTTTTTACAATAAATAGTGAATTTAACATAATAATAGAATAGAAATAGAATGTGATTTCCTTGATTTCCAACTCCCATGTGTTATTTATTTCCCTGTACACTGAATAAATGACAAGTACACGACTTTATTGAGAGTTTACTGTTGATTTGCTTTTTAGAATGGGTTTGGAGAACTGCCCCGTCTGCGGCGAGCGTTACTCTCAGCTCAGCCAGCACCTCCGGCTGAGCCACAGGATTGTGAACAACCAGGAGCGCAAGCTGCTCCTCTCGATGGCTTCGGGAAGGGTGGACATCCGTAAGGGTGTCTGTCCCGTGCCCGCTTGCGGGAAGACCACATCGAGGCTGGACCGCCATTTACTCGGACACACTGAGTTGAAGGCCTCGGCTCGACACCACCTCATGTCTTCCCTGAAAAGGACGAGGGTGATACAGGGTTTGGCCGAGCTGCGGGCCAGCAACCCAGCGGTGGCCATGGTCTCCAGCCTCGATTTGGAGGAGCAGGAGGACCCCGCTGCCGCCCTGGAGGAGAGGGAGGAGAGGGAGGAGGGGGCTGAGGAGGCGGAGGAGGCCGAGGAGCAGGGTTGCGAAAACCCTCGGTGCCAGGAGCTGGTGGCAGACCTGCGGAAGCAGGTCGACACCCTGAGCTCGGCCCTCAGGAGTGTCACTCGCCGCTACCGCCTTCTCCGGAGGAGGTCGCGGGCTCGCCCCTCCAGCCAGGTGGCCCGGGTCACCGGCAGGCTCCTGTCCGCACTCCGCTCCCCCGAGAAGGGAGCGGCGGAGCCGGAGGAGCCGGACCAACCGGAGCAGCCGGGGGAGGAACAGCTCGGCGAGGGCTCCTGGTGCCAGCCCCTCAGCCCCCAACCCTCTACATCTACGTTCACACCTCAGGAGCCATACCCCTTCCCTGACCAGGTGGCAGCTATAAGTGAGTACCCCGCACCATTGCGTCTCTCTCTCTCTCTCTCTCTCTCTCTCTCTCTCTTCTCTCTCTCTCTCTCCCTCGTCTCTCGCGCTCTGTCCCTGCACTCGTTCTGACTCTGGGGTTCTCAATATTTTTTCTTTACGCAGACGTCCTCCTGGACGAGTACCGTGGACATCAGGAGGGTGCGGACCCAAGCCCGAAGCTCCAAAATAATGTCTCGTCAAAAATATACCGGATACGGCGATTTATCGCTTTTATGGCGGTGGGGCGGACCGACCTGGCGAGCCTGACATTTCTGAGTGACACGGCCAGGATGCGGGCTTGGCTCCGCACCCTGAAGGGAGAGAAAATCTCGGAGCCCACGGTTCATCATTATCTGAAGAATGTATCTCAGTTCTTAGCCTACGTGGCGGAGACTCCGCCTCCCGCATGCCGGCTCTCCCGGACCGTCATGGTCTCCCTCAAACGGGAGATAAGATCAATGATCCGGTCGGTTCGGCGGGGGGTGGTTTTACACGAGGTTCGTGTAAAACAGGCCAAGGAGGGGCGCCTCATCCCCAAAGCCGAGTTGCGCCGGTGCATCGCCACCGCCAAGGCTGCCATCCCGGAAATCCTGGGTGAGTTTTTGCCTCTCATCTCTCAGACCTCGGGCTACCGCACGCCCGCTCAACGCTTTTCCCTCTGTCTGCGCAGGCCGCCTCCGAGAGTCCTCAGACCGCTCAGACCAGTGGCGTTTCTACGGCCACTTTGCGGCGTACCTTTCTGCCATTTACGGCCACCGCGGCGGGGTGCTCCAAAACCTCAAAATCACAGAGGTGGAGGCGGCCCAGGAAACGTCAGAAGAGGGTTGCTACGTAATCAATGTGAGTGGTTTTTCTCTCTCTCTCTCTCTCTCTCTCTCTCTCTCTCTTTGCACGACTCCCTCTTACGCTTCCTGCTCGTCTTTGTCCCCGCAGATACTGGCGCACAAAACAAATCAGGCCTTCGGGGCCGCCCAGCTTGCCCTGACCGAGGAGGAATATGGGTGGATGCGAGATTTCCTAAAATTTAGAGGGGACTTGGTGGGAGGAAAAAATGCTATGTATTTTTTCTTTACCTCTTCTCCAAAGCCCTGTAAGAATTTAAACCGTCACCTTCAGGAGGCATGGCGTGAGATGGGCCTGCCAGGAAATCCTAGCTTCACGGATATCCGGACCTCCATCGCGACCCACGTAAGTGTTCCCGCGCCTCTCTCTGGCCTGCGAGTTTGAGTTTCTGACCCGCGTGTCCTCGTTTCTAAGTATGTTTTCCTCTCTCCGCCCAGGCCAAGCACACGCACAGCCCCGGGGACCGGCACAGGTTGGCACAATTCATGTGCCACGACACCTCCACGGCTGACAAGTTCTACGCCCTTAACTTAGATGCCAAGCAGGCGGCAGAACACCGTCGCCTGTTCGAGGCGGCCGTGGAGGGTGAAGAAGCCGCCCCGGGGTCCACGGAGGGCAGAAAGCGGACGTCTAAGAGCAGACGGGAGGTGCCAGACAGCCCGCCGAGCTCCCCCGTCGCATCGGGGGCGGCAGAGGGCTCGGACACTTCGGTGAGTCTATCTTCTCGTGGGTTAACTCTTTGTGTGATGAGTAGCCATGTTGACTGAATCGTTGCCTTTTTCATTCTTTGCAGGAGGAACGAAGCCCGGCCAAAAGGAAGCTGAGACCCAGGCACGTTACAAAGAAAAGCTCTCCCTTTGTCCGGATCTCGCCACTCAAAACTCAGCAAGTCATCAAGATGGTAAAGCAGAGGGACAGAATCCGCGCAAGACGCAAAATTTTGTAATTTTTGTTTATAGTTTATAGTGTGCTGTATGATAGTGTTCAAATAAAAAAATCTATGTATATATATATATCTGTTCATTTTGTAAATTTATATTTAGATTATATTTATATATAATTTTGTTAATAAATAAGAATGTGTGAACTGGAATTACAGTGTTTGTTTCTGTTGTTTTTGCGTGTTTGCTAGAATAAAAAACATGAAAATTTTATAAATGTGTCCAGTTGAGTGTGCTTACTACAGTTACAGTGTTTTCACCAACAATAATAAAACATACAGTAAAACATGTAATAAAACACAGACTATTACCAAACGTCGGGCTGCGTCGGATTTGAACTTGGTACCTCTCGGTTTAAAAGGCAACTGCTTTAACCACTACACCGCCAGTGATCAGTTGATGACACTAAAAAAAAAAAAAAAATATATAAAAAACATATAATGTCACAACAGTTTTTTTTTTCTATTGGAAAAGTGACATTAATTGTGTTTAATATTTCTTTAACACTTTTGTACAAATTAAGACCATACATGTGTCCACTTGAGTGCGCTTACTACAGGTAAAATTTTTTCATTAACAAAGAAAAATGATATCAATATGGAAAAATTGACATTCTGTGGATGGATTTACATGAGGATATCTCAAAAAAAAAATTAAATTTGAATCCAACAAGAGAGCAGGGTTCGCTACGAGAGTCGAACCCTGTACCTTCGTGCTGAGCGGTGACAGTGTTTACCAATGTACCGCCCGAAGGTTAATGATGACTTGGACAAATCGGGGGTTTTTTTGACGGTGGAATTTGGGCACGGGACTTGGTGCTACGGACTCACGGGGACCTGCTGAGTGCAGTCACAGGACCTCGATGTAATATGTCCAGAGTCATCACATGGGCAGCGGCAATTTTTTCGTTTTATTTTGAAGGTTTTTATTGATTAAAAACACAAAGAAAAAGTCGGGTCACCTGAGATTCGAACCCCACACCAAAAGATTGGAAGGCGAGCGCCTTAACCATCGCGCCAGCGCTCTGCTCGAAGAACATGGAAAAAAAAAAAAACACATCAATTTGATTTTCTGTCACAACTTTTCAAACTGTTTTTTCTGTTTGAAATGTGATATGTTTTGGAGTTTTGTCAAACGCAATGTACTTGTACACAGTATTAGATGGAATAATATATAAATTATTATCGACTCAGAAAAAGTTGAGTCGCTCTGGGCTTGAAGCCTGTGATATAAAGTTGATTGGCAGCAGTCTTAACCATTGCGCTACCGTGAGGATATGGAAACTTAACTCTGTCCAATCACAGTACTTTATGGCCAAGTCCCTCCCTCTGAGGGATATATATGTGAGCTCGTTCGCCAGTGGAACTCAGTCTCCAGCGCTGGACACCTTGTTCATCAGAGCAACGTTGGAACGCAACAGGACGGCGCACTTCTGCGTAAAGGTACCGTGTTGGCTTTATTAATAATAGCTATATAGTAACTACAGTACTATAGTAGTACTATTATAATATATAAAATAATAGCTTTACTGAATCTCGTTTTTTAAATACTTGTTTTGATGCATGAAATTATTTTATTCTTGTTCTTGTTTTCTGAGCTTTTAAACATTTCACCCCAAATGTAGACTCATCTGGGAACTTTGTATGCTTTATTAATAACATGAATTGAATATATATGTGTTGTTTTTTTGTTTTTTTAAGTGATATCTCTTATGTTTTGTTTGTTTTAAGAGATTGTTTCTCTTTTTTACGTTCATTATTTTTAAATGCCTTTTCATTTTGACTTTGGTGACCGTATTTTGTGCACAATGAATAGTGAATTTTAAATTTTAGGAATTCTGACTCTGATGTGTGAAATCCCTTTACAACTCCCATATGTTATTAATTCCCTGTACACTGAAGAAACGAGTACAGGCCTTTATTGCTGTTGATTTGCTTGTTAGAATGGAACAGTGTCCCTTATTGCCACAGTAACACCCGCCTCCTCTTCCAGCACCTCAGGTGGCCCGGCAGCAGGCTCCTGTCTACTTCTCCAGGAAGGAAGCCACGGAGCCGGAGGAGCTGGAGCAGCCAGAGGAGGAATAGCTCGGCGAGGGCCCGGTGCCAGCCCCTCAGCCCCCAGCCATCGACCTGCACCCAAGAAGAAGCACACCCCTTCTCTGAGTGAGTACCCCGTGCTGTCGCGTCTCTCTCTCCCCCTCTTTCTCTCTCTCTCTCGTGCTCTCTGTCTCGCCCTGCGACACTTGTTCTGACTCCGTGGTTCTCGACGGTTTTTCAAAGCCATGATCTGGTCGGTGCGGCGGGGCGTGGTGATGCAGGAGGTGTGCGTGAAACGGGCCTAGGAGGGCCGCCTCATCCCCCGAGGCCGTGTGTGTGGGCATCCTGGGTGAGTTTTTGCCTCACCTCTCCGACCTCGGCGTCCCACACGCCCGCTCAACACTTCTCCCTCTTTTTGTGCAGCCCTCACCAAGGGTTTCCTCATTACCTCCACCCCCAAGCCCTCCCAAAAATTTGACCGGCATGTTCAGGAGGCTTGGGCCGGGTCAGCCGAGCATGTCCGGCTTCAACAATAGCCGGACCCCTATCGCGACCCACGTAAGTGTTCCTGCGCTTCTTTATGGCCTGTGAGTTTCTGACACGTGTGTCCTTGTTTCTAACTGCGCTTTCCTCTCTCCGCAGAAGCCAAGAAAACACTGAGCCCCGGGTGGTGAGGTGATCCGGACGGGCGCCTCATCCCCGAGACCGCGATGCGCCGATGCGCCCCCTGCGCCGAGGCCGCCATCCCCGAAATCCTGGGTGAGTTTTTGCCAACAGGTCGGACCATTAGGGTGTGCTGAAAAACTTCCTCATTACCTCCACCCCGAGCCTGAGCATGTTCTGTAAGCTTGGACTGATTTCCAGCTTCACAGATACTGATAGCTGTGGAAGCCTACCATTTCTTAAATCTTTCCGTTGCATTTGTTAAAAGCCAAATTTCAAAGAATTTTTGGGTAGCTCTAACGCAACAGGCGTAAGTGTTCCTGCGCCTCTTTATGGCCTGTGAGTTTCTGACACGTGTGTCCTTCTTTCTAACTACGCTTTCCTCTCTCCACTTTGGCCAATCACATGCTGCTTTGAGGCTAAGCTTGGGATACACCCCATCCACAGGCTTCAACATTAACATGTGCCCAAAAAATTTCTGTGGATGGAGGCTTTTCAAATGTGAGCTGAAGACACCAAAACCTCTTCATAACAAGACTATTTGTACTTTTACTTTTGCCAATGAATGACTGACTCGTCGAATGATTGTAAACTTGTTTTAAAGGATGTTTGTTCATTTTCTAGTAGAACTAATAATAAAAAAAAAAATTATCCAATCAAAAGAGCAGTGTCTGGTACCATAGTCACACCCCACACCTTCATGATGAGTGGCAACAGACTTTAATGGGGAATTGTACAAATAGTGGGTTTTTGGACACTTGTATTTTTCATTTAAATAGTAACCATTCATTTAGTGGTGAATTGCACACTATAGTGAACAGAGCGTGCCATGAATGTATCATTCAGTGTTAAATTGTTTTATTGGATTTTGAAAAGATTTTATGTTTTTTTTGTGGACCAGGAGGAACAGGAGGACCCTGCTGCCGCTGTGGAGGAGAGGGAGGAGGGGTAATGGCTAGGTCCCTGCCATTACACAATCCCTTAAACAGAGTCCGGAATCTGGTGGCCCCCAGCACGGTCAACACGAGGAAGGACGTCTGTCTACTCCTCGTCTGTGGCAACTAAAAAAATAAAGTTATTTAAAAAATATATATTTGAAAAGTCTTCATTGTGGTTTTTTTTAATGTAATGTAATACACACCACCTCATTGAGCACCTCGGGTGGCCCGGGTCACCGGCAGGCTCCTGTCTGCTTCTCCAGGAAGGAAGCGGCGGACAGTGAAAAGAGGCGAAAAAAACGACATTATTCGGCAGCCTTTCTCAGTGCCAAGATGTGTGTGAAAAGGGCAAGGAGCTGCTGGGACAGAATGAGATTGACCATCACCAGAGGCAGGTGGCCATACAGCAGGACAGCTTCTACAAGGTGCTGACTCGTTGACGCAGATCCAGATACACGTCTCTCACGCCGAGTTCTGAGAGACATCAGTAAGTGTGGCAGAGAGTTGGAGCAAGTGTACAGTACATCACCTTTGTAAAACCAGCCTTTGAGGAATTCTGTTTACCTACAGAGAAGTATGCAGATGTAATCATACCACGAGGGGCTGACAACCTTGTGGCAACCTCTGCGCCAAGGCCGCCATCTCTGAAATCCTGGGTGAGTTTTTGTCTCCTCTCATGGTCGGACCATTGTGGGGTGCTGAAAAACTTCCTTATTACCTCCACCCCCAAGCCCTGCTAAAATCATTGTGAGCCGTTACACAATTTCACAAACAGAGTCCGGAATCTGGTGGCCTCCAGCACGGTGAACACAAGGAAGGGCGTCTGTCTGTCTGTGTCACCAGCATGGATCTGCTTCACCAGAAAGGAAGCGGCGGAGCCGGAGGAGCTTTAGAAACCTCCCAGAGAAGTCAAGAAGAAGCACACCCCCCCATCAGCTCCATCATTAAGGATGTTTGTTCATTTTCTAGTAGAACTAATAATAAAAAAATTTTTATCCAATCAAAAGAGCAGTGTCTGGTACCATAATCACACCCCACTTTATGGCCTTCTTTATGGCCTGTGAGTTTCTGACCCGTATGTCCTTGATTGAAACTACGCTTTCCTCTCTCCACAGAGGCCAAGAACACGCTTAGCCCTGGGGGGTGAGGTGAACTCTTCTTTTGACTCTGCAATCATTGGTTTAGTCAAAGTCCCTCCCCCTCAGGGATGTATAAGTCAGTGTTGTTCCAGTCAAACTCACATTTGACCAAGTCCTTTGACTGACTGAGAACCTCTCCAGAGTTGGACTTGAAGACGTGAAAGGACTGCTCACTTCTAGATACAGGTACATTGTTTTCTCTCTTACTAATACACAATAATAATAATAATAATAATAATAATAATAATAATAATGTTAATATAACAATGTGTTTACTGAATCTCATTTGTTAAAGACATTGTTTTGACGCATGAAACCACTTTAAGCCTTTTCCTTTGTTTTCCCTTTAAATGTTTCACGTGTTCTTTTGGAAACATTCCAGAACTGTTGTTTGGGGTCTTTGGGATAAGGGGATAACAAATGAAGTCCCTAGCTATAATACAAATGAACATTATTTACAACATGTACAAAAATGTTGTGTCGTGGTTGTGGAGATTGTAGTGGCTGAATGAAGCTGCTCCTTGTTCTGCTTTTCCCTGTCTGTCCCCTGGATGTACAGGTAGTGGGGGAGGTCAATAGAAAAGAGGTGTGAAAGTGATGGCCATCCTGGAGAACAGGGGGTGGGGGAGGGTGCAACAGAGGTGGAATCTGAAGACAGCTGTACAGTGAGAAGTAATATAAAGGAGCTGGAACTCCGTCCTCTTGCTCAGGTAGCTTGTAAAAGAAACAACAAGTACACGCTTTATTGAAATTTTATTGGTGATTTGCTTTTTAGAATGTCTTCAAAGGAATGTCCACTGTGCCACAAAGACTACAGTCAGCTCAGCCAGCACCTCAAACTTAGCCATGAGGTGAAAAACCAAGAGGAGCGCAAGCACCTCCTTTCCATCGCCTCCGGGTGGGTCAGCATTCGAAAGGGCGTCTGTCCTCTGCTCGGCTGTGGCAAGTCCACCACCAGGATGGACCGCCATCTAAAAGAGCACAAGGAGCTGAAGGCCAAGGCTCGGCAAATGATCATCTCCGACCTCAAGAAGCAGAAGGCCATTCGGAACCTCGTTGAGCTGCGGGCCAGCAACCCTGTTGTGCCCATGGTCTCCACCCTGGACATGCTGCCTTCAGTGGTGGAAGCCAGCCCGCCCAGCCCCACCTGCCCGTCACCCGCTGGCCCTTCGCCCGCTGACCCTTCTCCAGCTGGCCCTTTGCCCGCTGACCCTTTGCCAGCTGGCCCTTCGCCCGCTGACCCTTCGCCAGCTGGCCCTTCGCCCGCTGACCCTTCTCCAGCTGGCCCTTCGCTCGCTGACCCTTCTCCAGCTGGCCCTTCGCCCGCTGACCCTTCTCCAGCTGGCCCTTCGCCCGCCTCCAGCGCTCCGCGCGCTGGAGAGGAGCAGGAGGACAGGGAATCCGCTTGGGTAAGTCCATCTTATCGTGTGTCCATCTTTGTGTGATAAACATGTTTGCTGACTCTATGCCTTTTTCATTTTTTGCAGGAGGAATTTTGGGACCCACAGTCACATAGATCTAGTAGAACATATCCATCCACGTTTGTGCCTATGTTCTTGTACAATACATATTAAAGCAGGAAGCCCAAGACGCTCGCTCCTCCTCTTTCCTATTGTTGTCGTTCTTAAAGAAAAAGCTAATTACACTTATGTAAATAAAAAAAACTATTTTAAAAGTCCTTGTGATGTTGGGTGATTGTGTTCATTGTGTGTGTTTTTTTTTCCCCCTATACATAAAGCCCATAAAAAATGTTGAAAGTTTTATAAAAGTGTCCAGTTGAGTGTGCTTACTACAGTTAAAGTGTTTTCATCAACAAAAAATGATCTGAAATGTGAAAATTGACATCGATACGGAAAGATGGACATTCTGTACGTATGTAATGTATTGTAACGTATTATGTGTGTGTGGTTTCCCTTTACAACTCCCATGTGTTATTTATTTCCCTGTACACTACATAAACAACAAGTACAGGCCTTTATTGAGTGTTTGCAAGGAGCTGCTGGGACAGAATGAGATTGACCATCACCAGAGGCAGGTGGCCATACTAATGACAGTAGTTTGAGGTTGTTTTCCCGCTTTACCTCAATGTCACCTCCGCCCTGTCAAAATTTGAACCGGCATGTTCAGGAGGCTTGGGCTGGAAGTCGGACCATTGTGGGGTGCTGAAAAACTTCCTCATTACCTCCACCCCCAAGCCCTGCAAAAATCATTTTCAAGCCGTTACACAATCTCTCAAACAGAGTCCGGAATCTGGTGGCCTCCAGCACGGTGAACACAAGGAAGGGCGTCTGTCTGTCTGTGTCAACAGCATGGATCTGCTTCACCAGAAAGGAAGCGGCGGAGCCGGAGGAGCTTTAGAAACCTCCCAGAGAAGTCAAGAAGAAGCACACCCCTCCTCAGCTCCATCATCAAGGATGTTTGTTCATTTTCTAGTAGAACTAATAATACATTTTTTTTTATCCAATCAAAAGAGCAGTGTCTGTTACCATATTCACACCCCACACCTTGATGATGAGTGGCAACAATGTTTACCACTGCTACACCTGAAGGTTACTTGGTTTTAAACAAAAAAAAACACATGTAGAAATTGAATTGAAATTGAAAAAGACACATAGTGGGTTCATGGGATCTGGTATTTTTCTTTTGAATAGTCACCATTCATTTAGTGGTGATTTGGACACTATAGTGGCTTTGTGCATATAACAGCAATGTTTAAGCATATAACACGTGAAGATATTCAAATAGTGATCTTTTAGTTCATATAACGCTAAACCCAGGACCCCTGCAAATGTGCAGCATTTAGACAGACCTGTATTTTCCACTTACACATAAACTATAGATAAAGCAACACTCAGATCCACTTTTAATGTTTTTTTTTTTCTTAGTGTGACATTGATGGGTGTTTACGTTAAGAAGCATACAAGTGTTCAGTCACACGTATAATCTGTTACTTACTGTGGAGAAACAGCTTTCTATTTCTACATGTTTGATTGGCTAAACATTAACTACTGTTTTTTGTTTTTGTCTGTGTCTGCGTGTGCCCTGTGAGAAAGAACCTCTGTGGAACAGTTACATGAAGATTAGACCCGTGTCAAACCTGTGACAAAGAAGAACATGGACCAGCTTCACCTGCGGCTTCCTGAAAATAAAGATCATGTCTGCCATACCTCAGGATATGTGTTTTACTAAGTACTAATATTCACTGTTCATAATGGCTCTGCACTCTTTTTAAACTAGACATGGTCTACATACTTTAACATATGAATATGATTTGATAAAAAACTTACTCCCACTAATTAACTGCTGAACTAACCAGAATGTGAACAGATTAAATATGTTTTTCTTTATCTTTTCTGATATATGTAACATTTATTAACACAATTTACTTTACTGTCTTTAACTGCTGCCTGAGAGTGTTTTAAAATTATCTTAAATGAGAACCCTAAATAAACTGTGCTTAGGCCACAATTAGGAAGTCATGTGAAAAATAAGTGCAATAAAATGAAAAATGAGGCCGTGCATTGTTCAGTTTTAATTGACTGCAAACTGTGACAGCACATGTGGAAAGTAAGGTGAAAAAGTATGTATTGTAATATACAGTACATTAGGACAGCATTTCTGTAATGCACAAAAACAAATGCTTGTTATTCTATGTTGTGTAAAATGTCTGATGAAAGAGAAGATGAAAGTAGAAGTGGCAGGAGTCTGGTCTTCAACACACACTCGTCAGGTTTGTCTGGATCACCTCCTTCAGGAAACAATACACAAAATCAGTGAAATACAACATGAAATACAATTCAACAAAGGCCCCTATTATACTGATTGGTTTATTTTAAGAATGTAATAATACAGATTCAAATCAATCTTTTCTTATATTATAGGATTACTGTATTGCAATATAAAACAAACGTTTTGTGGTTGTTTTTTTTGCCTTAAAACAGCAATAATAAGATTTAAATCTGCATCAGGGAGTAAAGCATTGCAGTACTGCATCATAAACCTCAATTTTGTCTAATCACAAAATAGTGTATTATGTTTAGAACAAATAAACATAGTCTTAAGAGCATAATTCCAGTCAATATTATAAAACTAGTCTAATCACAGTAATGTTCTGGCTTTACATTAACTACTTACATTTTTAAAAATGATAACCACATTTTAATGTCTTAATAAACAATTAAACCACATCTTTTTTTTTATATGAGACTGCACTTCCCCAAATCTAACATAAACATAGAAATATGCCTTAAAATTCAAAATACATCGAACTTTTCCATCTCATTTTGCGACTGGTTTTAACTGCTTTGATAACTCTGGTAACAGCCTTAAGGGCTGTTAGCATATCTGCTAAAATAAATTGCTAATAAAGACTTAAGCAAATATACAATGTGAATGTTACTCACCAAAAAGACTGGAGCCAAGCTTCTTGGACGGTCTGTTAATGAAGGGCACATAATACTACAAAAAATAACTCAGTAGTTTTATGCAAAACTTCTCTGAAGAGCAAAAAATGACACAGCTAACACCTAGCAGCTAGCGTTAGCACCGTACAGGCTAGCGGCCGCCACGGCTCACGCAAAATGACACCCTGTCAATCAAAGTAGCCACTACCTTAATTATGCATAACTCTAAGGTTAAAATGAGAGCAAACCAAAGAATTTAAAAAAAAAAGAATTTTTTATATATCGCTGTATGGCGGCGTCCTTACGTGAGGCCTATTTATGAGGGAGTGTGCTAGCCGCTTGTTTCAGACGAAGACAACCGTACTGAATGCTGAATATATCAAACTTTTCAAATTGTTTTTTCTGTTTGAAATGAGTTTGATATGTTTTGGAGTTTTGTCAAACGCAATGTACTTGTACACAGTACTATATGGAATAATATATAAAAAATTATAATAGTGTCCAATTCACCATTCATTTAGTGGTGAACTGGACACTATAGTGGCTATGTGGGAACAGGCTTAATAGACTCTAATGGGGAATTGGACAAATAGTGGGTTTTTGGACACTTGTATTTTTCGTTGGCCAATTCACCATTTATTTAGTGGTGAATTGGACACTATAGTGTCCAATTCACCATTCATTTAGTGGTGAATTGGACACTATAGTGGCTTTGTGGAATCAGACGTAATAGACTTTAATGGGGAATTGGACACATAGTGGGTTTTTGGACACTTGTATTTTTTCGTTTTAAAAGTCACCATTCATTTAGTGGTGAACTGGACACTATAGTAGCTATGTGGGATCAGACTTAATAGACTTTAATGGGGAATTGGACAAATAGTGGGTTTTGGACACTTGTATTTTTCGTTGGCCAAGTCACCATTCATTTAGTGGTGAATTGGACACTATAGTGGCTATGTGGGATCAGACTTAATAGACTTTAATGGGGAATTGGACAAATAGTGGGTTTTGGACACTTGTATTTTTCGTTGGCAAAGTCACCATTCATTTAGTGGTGAATTGGACACTATAGTGTCGATGTCCTTCATTTGGTATTGAGACTTTTTAATGGGGAATTGGACAAATAGTGGGTTTTGGACCTTTATTTTTTTTTGTCCCTTCTTTAGTGGTGAATGGACACTATAGTAGCTATGTGGGATCAGACTTAATAGACTTTAATGGGGAATTGGACAAATAGTGGGTTTTTGGACACTTGTATTTTTCGTTGGCCAATTCACCATTCATTTAGTGGTGAATTGGACACTATAGTGTCCAATTCACCATCATTTAGTGGTGAATTGGACACTATTGTGTCCAATGGGAAATTGGACAAATAGTGGGTTTTGGACACTTGTATTTTTTCGTTGGCAAAGTCACCATTCATTTAGTGGTGAATTGGACACTATAGTGGCTATGTGGGATCAGACTTAATAGACTTTAATGGGGAATTGGACAAATAGTGGGTTTTGGACACTTGTATTTTTGTTTTAAAAGTCACCATTCATTTAGTGGTGAACTGGACACTATAGTAGCTATGTGGGATCAGACTTAATAGACTTTAATGGGGAATTGGACAAATAGTGGGTTTTTGGACACTTGTATTTTTCGTTGGCCAAGTCACCATTCATTTAGTGGTGAATTGGACACTATAGTGGCTGTGTGGGATCAGACATAATAGACTTTAATGGGGAATTGGACAAATAGTGGGTTTTGGACACTTGTATTTTTCGTTGGCAAAGTCACCATTCATTTAGTGGTGAATTGGACACTATAGTGGCTATGTTGGATCAGACATAATAGACTTTAATGGGGAATTGGACAAATAGTGGGTTTTGGACACTTGTATTTTTCGTTGGCCAATTCACCATTTATTTAGTGGTGAATTGGACACTATAGTGTCCAATTCACCATTCATTTAGTGGTGAATTGGACACTATTGTGTCCAATGGGGATTGGACAAATAGTGGGTTTTTGGACACTTGTATTTTTCGTTTTAAAAGTCACCATTCATTTAGTGGTGAACTGGACACTATAGTAGCTATGTGGGATCAGACTTAATAGACTTTAATGGGGAATTGGACAAATAGTGGGTTTTTGGACACTTGTATTTTCGTTTGTTAAGTCACCATTCATTTAGTGGTGAACTGGACACTATAGTGGCCAATTCACGTGGATCAGTGGTACTTATTAGACTTTAATGGGGAATTGGACAAATAGTGGGTTTTTGGACACTTGTATTTTTCGTTGGCAAAGTCACCATTCATTTAGTGGTGAACTGGACACTATAGTTGTTACCTTATTAGTGGTGAATTGGACTTTATTGACTTTAATGGGGAATTGGACAAATAGTGGGTTTTTGGACACTTGTATTTTCGTTTTAAAAGTCACCATTCATTTAGTGGTGAACTGGACACTATAGTAGCTATGTGGGATCAGACTTAATAGACTTTAATGGGGAATTGGACAAATAGTGGGTTTTTGGACACTTGTATTTTCGTTTTCCAAGTCACCATTTATTTAGTGGTGAACTGGACACTATAGTGGCTATGTGGGATCAGACTTAATAGACTTTAATGGGGGATTGGACAAATAGTGGGTTTTTGGACACTTGTATTTTTCGTTGGCAAAGTCACCATTCATTTAGTGGTGAATTGGACACTATAGTGGCTTTGTGGGATCAGACTTAATAGACTTTAATGGGAATTGGACAAATAGTGGGTTTTTGGACACTTGTATTTTCGTTGGCAAAGTCACCATTCATTTAGTGGTGAATTGGACACTATAGTGGCTATGTGGGATCAGACTTAATAGACTTTAATGGGGAATTGGACAAATAGTGGGTTTTGGACACTTGTATTTTTCGTTGGCCAAGTCACCATTCATTTAGTGGTGAATTGGACACTATAGTGTCCAATTCACCATTCATTAGTGGTGAATTGGACACTTTGTTAATGGGGGAATTGGACAAATAGTGGGTTTTTGGACACTTGTATTTTTCGTTTTAAAAGTCACCATTCATTTAGTGGTGAACTGGACACTATAGTAGCTATGTGGGATCAGACTTAATAGACTTTAATGGGGAATTGGACAAATAGTGGGTTTTTGGACACTTGTATTTTTCGTTGGAAAGTCACCATTCATTTAGTGGTGAATTGGACACTATAGTGGCTATGTGGGATCAGACTTAATAGACTTTAATGGGGAATTGGACAAATAGTGGGTTTTTTGACACTTGTATTTTTCGTTGGCCAATTCACCATTCATTTAGTGGTGAATTGGACTCTATAGTGGCTGTGTGGGATCAGACTTAATAGACTTTAATGGGGAATTGGACAAATAGTGGGTTTTTGGACACTTGTATTTTCGTTGGCAAAGTCACCATTCATTTAGTGGTGAACTGGACACTATAGTAGCTATGTGGGATCAGACTTAATAGACTTTAATGGGGAATTGGACAAATAGTGGGTTTTTGGACACTTGTATTTTTCTGCGTGTGCAAAGTCACCATTCATTTAGTGGTGAATTGGACACTATAGTGGCTGTGTTGGATCAGACTTAATAGACTTTAATGGGGAATTGGACAAATAGTGGGTTTTGGACACTTGTATTTTTCGTTGGCAAAGTCACCATTCATTTAGTGGTGAATTGGACACTATAGTGGCTATGTTGGATCAGACATAATAGACTTTAATGGGGAATTGGACAAATAGTGGGTTTTTGGACACTTGTATTTTCGTTGGCCAATTCACCATTTATTTAGTGGTGAATTGGACACTATAGTGTCTAATTCACCATTCATTTAGTGGTGAATTGGACACTATTGTGTCCAATGGGGAATTGGACAAATAGTGGGTTTTGGACACTTGTATTTTTCGTTTAAAAGTCACCATTCATTTAGTGGTGAATTGGACACTATAGTAGCTATGTGGGATCAGACTTAATAGACTTTAATGGGGAATTGGACACATAGTGGGTTTTGGACACTTGTATTTTTCGTTGGCAAAGTCACCATTCATTTAGTGGTGAATTGGACACTATAGTGGCTATGTGGGATCAGACTTAATAGACTTTAATGGGGAATTGGACAAATAGTGGGTTTTTGGACACTTGTATTTTCGTTGGCAAAGTCACCATTCATTTAGTGGTGAATTGGACACTATAGTGGCTGTGGTGGATCAGACATAATAGACTTTAATGGGGAATTGGACAAATAGTGGGTTTTTGGACACTTGTAATTTTCGTTGGCCAATTCACCATTTATTTAGTGGTGAATTGGACACTATAGTGTCCAATTCACCATTCATTTAGTGGTGAATTGGACACTATTGCTTCCAATGGGGAATTGGACAAATAGTGGGTTTTTGGACACTTGTATTTTTTGTTTTCAAAGTCACCATTCATTTAGTGGTGAATTGGACACTATAGTGGCTATGTGGGATCAGACTTAATAGACTTTAATGGGGAATTGGACAAATAGTGGGTTTTTGGACACTTGTATTTTCGTTGGTAAAGTCACCATTCATTTAGTGGTGAATTGGACACTATAGTGGCTATGTGGGATCAGACTTAATAGACTTTAATGGGGAATTGGACAAATAGTGGGTTTTTGGACACTTGTATTTTCTTTTTGTTGTAAAAGTCACCATTCATTTAGTGGTGAACTGACACTATAGTGGCTTTGGATCAGACTTAATAGACTTTAATGGGGAATTGGACAAATAGTGGGTTTTTGGACACTTGTATTTTTCGTTTAAAAGTCACCATTCATTTAGTGGTGAACTGGACACTATAGTAGCTATGTGGGATCAGACTTAATAGACTTTAATGGGGAATTGGACAAATAGTGGGTTTTTGGACACTTGTATTTTTCGTTGGCAAAGTCACCATTCATTTAGTGGTGAACTGGACACTATAGTGGCTATGTGGATCAGACTTAATAGACTTTAATGGGGAATTGGACAAATAGTGGGTTTTTGGACACTTGTATTTTTCTTTTGGAAAGTCACCATTCACTTAGTGGTGAACTGGACACTATAGTGGCTATGTGGGATCAGACTTAATAGACTTTAATGGGGAATTGGACAAATAGTGGTTTTTGGACACTTGTATTTTTCGCTGGCAAAGTCACCATTCATTTAGTGGTGAACTGGACACTATAGTGGCTATGTGGGATCAGACTTAATAGACTTTAATGGGGAATTGGACAAATAGTGGGTTTTTGGACACTTGTATTTTTTGCTTTAAAAGTCACCATTCATTTAGTGGTGAACTGGACACTATAGTAGCTATGTGGCATCAGACTTAATAGACTTTAATGGGGAATTGGACATGTGGGTTTTTGGACACTTGTATTTTCCGTTGGCAATTCACCATTCATTTAGTGGTGAATTGAGACTATAGTGACCATTTGGCATCAGACTGGTGAATAGACTTTCAATGGGGAATTGGACAAATAGTGGGTTTTTGGACACTTGTATTTTTCGTTGGCAAAGTCACCATTCATTTAGTGGTGAATTGGACACTATAGTGGCCTGTGGAATCAGACATAATAGACTTTAATGGGGAATTGGACAATAGTGGGTTTTTGGACACTTGTATTTTTCGTTTTAAAAGTCACCATTTATTTAGTGGTGAACTGGACACTATAGTACCTATGTGGGATCAGACTTAATAGACTTTAATGGGGAATTGGACAAATAGTGGGTTTTGGACACTTGTATTTTTCGTTTTAAAAGTCACCATTCATTTAGTGGTGAACTGGACACTATAGTAGCTATGTGGGATCAGACTTAATAGACTTTAATGGGGAATTGGACAATTAGTGGGTTTTTGGACACTTGTATTTTTCGTTTGCAAAGTCACCATTCATTTAGTGGTGAATTGGACACTATAGTGGCCAATTCACCATCATTTAGTGGTGAATTGACACTCGTTGTCCCTTTAATGGGGAATTGACAATAGTGGGTTTTTGGACACTTGTATTTTTCGTTGCAAAGTCACCATTCATTTAGTGGTGAATTGGACACTATAGTGTCTTTGTGGAATCAGACGTTCTTAATGGGGAATTGGACAAATAGTGGGTTTTTGGAAACTTGTATTTTTCGTTGGCAAAGTCACCATTCATTTAGTGGTGAATGGACACTATAGTGGCTTTGTGGAATCAGACTTAATAGACTTTAATGGGGAATTGGACAAATAGTGGGTTTTTGGACACTTGTATTTTTCGTTTTAAAGTCACCATTCATTTAGTGGTGAACTGGACACTATAGTAGCTATGTGGGATCAGACTTAATAGACTTTAATGGGGAATTGGACAAATAGTGGGTTTTTGGACACTTGTATTTTTCGTTTGAAAAGTCACCATTCATTTAGTGGTGAACTGGACACTATAGTAGCTATGTGGGATCAGACTTAATAGACTTTAATGGGGAATTGGACAAATAGTGGGTTTTTGGACACTTGTATTTTTCTTTTCAAAGTCACCATTCATTTAGTGGTGAACTGGACACTATAGTGGCTTTTGGGGATCAGACTTAATAGACTTTAATGGGGAATTGGACAAATAGTGGGTTTTTGGACACTTGTATTTTTCGTTGGCAAAGTCACCATTCATTTAGTGGTGAATTGGACACTATAGTGGCTATGTGGGATCAGACTTAATAGACTTTAATGGGGAATTGGACAAATAGTGGTGGGTTTTTGGACACTTGTATTTTCCTTTTTAAAAGTCACCATTCATTTAGTGGTGAACTGGACACTATAGTAGCTATGTGGGATCAGACTTAATAGACTTTAATGGGGAATTGGACAAATAGTGGGTTTTTGGACACTTGTATTTTTCTGTTGGCAAAGTCACCATTCATTTAGTGGTGAATTGGACACTATAGTGGCTATGTGGGATCAGACTTAATAGACTTTAATGGGGAATTGGACAAATAGTGGGTTTTTGGACACTTGTATTTTTCGTTGGCAAAGTCACCATTCATTTAGTGGTGAATTGGACACTATAGTGGCTATGTTGGATCAGACATAATAGACTTTAATGGGGAATTGGACAAATAGTGGGTTTTTGGACACTTGTATTTTCGTCTGGCCAATTCACCATTCATTTAGTGGTGAATTGGACACTATAGTGTCCAATTCACCATTCATTTAGTGGTGAATTGGACACTATTGTGTCCAATGGGGAATTGGACAAATAGTGGGTTTTTGGACACTTGTATTTTCCGTTGTAAAAGTCACCATTCATTTAGTGGTGAACTGGACACTATAGTAGCTATGTGGGATCAGACTTAATAGACTTTAATGGGGAATTGGACACATAGTGGGTTTTTGACACTTGTATTTTTCTGCTTTAAAAGTCACCATTCATTTAGTGGTGAACTGACACTATAGTAGCTATGTGGGATCAGACTTAATAGACTTTAATGGGGAATTGGACAAATAGTGGGTTTTTGGACACTTGTATTTTTCGTTGGCCAATTCACCATTTATTTAGTGGTGAATTGGACACTATAGTGTCCAATTCACCATTCATTTAGTGGTGAATTGAGACTCTTTGTGTCCAATGGGGAATTGGACAAATAGTGGGTTTTTGGACACTTGTATTTTCGCTTTTAAAAGTCACCATTCATTTAGTGGTGAATTGGACACTATAGTGGCTATGTGGGATCAGACTTAATAGACTTTAATGGGGAATTGGACAAATAGTGGGTTTTTGGACACTTGTATTTTTCTCTTTAAAAGTCACCATTCATTTAGTGGTGAACTGGACACTATAGTAGCTATGTGGATCAGACTTAATAGACTTTAATGGGGAATTGGACAAATAGTGGGTTTTTGGACACTTGTATTTTTCTGTTGGCCAAGTCACCATTCATTTAGTGGTGAATTGGACACTATAGTGTCCATTTGGACCACACCTAACCTTTAATGGGGAATCGGACAAATAGTGGTCTCTGGACACTTGTATTTTTTTGAAAAGTCACCATTCATTTAGTGGTGAATTGAGACTATAGTGGCGTTGGTGGGCATCAGACTTAATAGACTTTAATGGGGAATTGGACAAATAGTGGGTTTTTGGACACTTGTATTTTTCGTTGGCAAAGTCACCATTCATTTAGTGGTGAACTGGACACTATAGTGGCTATGTGGGATCAGACTTAATAGACTTTAATGGGGAATTGGACAAATAGTGGGTTTTTGGACACTTGTATTTTCGTTTTAAAAGTCACCATTCATTTAGTGGTGAACTGACACTATAGTGGCTATGTGGGATCAGACTTAATAGACTTTAATGGGGAATTGGACAAATAGTGGGTTTTTGGACACTTGTATTTTGCCGCTTGCCAAAGTCACCATTCATTTAGTGGTGAATTGGACACTATAGTGTCCAATTCACCATTCATTTAGTGGTGAATTGGACACTATAGTGTCCAATGGGGAATTGGACAAATAGTGGGTTTTTGGACACTTGTATTTTTCGTTTGCAAAGTCACCATTCATTTAGTGGTGAATTGGACACTATAGTGGCTATGTGGGATCAGACTTAATAGACTTTAATGGGGAATTGGACAAATAGTGGGTTTTTGGACACTTGTATTTTTCGTTTTGAAAGTCACCATTCATTTAGTGGTGAACTGGACACTATAGTGGCTATGTGGGATCAGACTTAATAGACTTTAATGGGGAATTGGACAAATAGTGGGTTTTTGGACACTTGTATTTTTCGTTTCAAAAGTCACCATTCATTTAGTGGTGAACTGGACACTATAGTGGCTATGTGGGATCAGACTTAATAGACTTTAATGGGGAATTGGACAAATAGTGGGTTTTTGACACTTTTTTTTTGGCAAAGTCACCATTCATTTAGTGGTGAATTGGACACTATAGTGGCTATGTGGATCAGACTTAATAGACTTTAATGGGGAATTGGACAAATAGTGGGTTTTTGACACTTGTATTTTTCGTTGGCAAAGTCACCATTCATTTAGTGGTGAATTGGACACTATAGTGGCCTGTGGGATCAGACTTAATAGACTTTAATGGGGAATTGGACAAATAGTGGGTTTTTGGACACTTGTATTTTTGCTCAAAAGTCACCATTCATTTAGTGGTGAATTGGACACTATAGTGGCCATGTGGGGATCAGACTTAATAGACTTTAATGGGGAATTGGACAAATAGTGGGTTTTTGGACACTTGTATTTTTCTCTGGCAAAGTCACCATTCATTTAGTGGTGAACTGGACACTATAGTGGCCTATGTGGGATCAGACTTAATAGACTTTAATGGGGAATTGGACAAATAGTGGGTTTTTGGACACTTGTATTTTTCGCTTTAAAAGTCACCATTCATTTAGTGGTGAACTGGACACTATAGTGGCTATGTGGGATCAGACTTAATAGACTTTAATGGGGAATTGGACAAATAGTGGGTTTTTGGACACTTGTATTTTCCGTTTTCAAAAGTCACCATTCATTTAGTGGTGAATTGGACACTATAGTGGCTATGTGGGATCAGACTTAATAGACTTTAATGGGGAATTGGACAAATAGTGGGTTTTTGGACACTTGTATTTTTCATTGGCAAAGTCACCATTCATTTAGTGGTGAATTGGACACTATAGTGGCTATGTGGGAACAGACTTAATAGACTTTAATGGGGAATTGGACAAATAGTGGGTTTTTGACACTTGTATTTTTCGTTTAGCCTCCCGAAGTCACCATTCATTTAGTGGTGAATTGGACACTATAGTGTCCAATTCACCATTCATTTAGTGGTGAATTGAGACGATCTTTGTGTCCAATGGGGAATTGGACAAATAGTGGGTTTTTGACACTTGTATTTTTCTGTTGGCAAAGTCACCATTCATTTAGTGGTGAATTTGACACTATAGTGGCTTTGTGGGATCAGACTTAATAGACTTTAATGGGGAATTGGACACATAGTGGGTTTTTGGACACTTGTATTTTTCGCTTTAAAAGTCACCATTCATTTAGTGGTGAACTGGACACTATAGTAGCTATGTGGGATCAGACTTAATAGACTTTTAATGGGGAATTGACAAATAGT
>JAWCTZ010000987.1:0-26722 GCA_036850595.1 Rhyacichthys aspro | reverse complement strand
TCTTCTTCTTCTTTCTCCTTTCTTCTTCTTCTCTCTTTCTTTCTTCTTCTTCTCTTCTTCTTCTCTTCTTCTTCTTCTCCTTCTTCTTCTTCTTCTCCTTCTTCTTCTTCTTCTCCTTCTTCTTCTTCTTCTTCTTCTTCTTCTTCTCCTTCTTCTTCGTCTTCTTCTTCTTCTTCTTCTTCTTCTTCTTCTTCTTCTCCTTCTCCTCTTCCTTCTTCTTCTTCTTCTTCTTCTTCTTCTTCTTCTTCAACAAAGCTCCAGTGCAGTTTTTACTTCTCTACGTCTGCATTAATTTAAGAAGGATGTAAAAGAGTGAAATGCAATTTAGTTTTAATCATGATTCTCGTCTCCTGCTGCTTTTGATTGGATTTAGTGTCTTTATGTTAATTTTTGTTTCATTTTTATTCATTATACACAGTGTTATATACCTTTAATCAGAGTTTTTATTCTCATTAATTACTTTTTATTTGAATGAACACAGAGATAATTTTGTTTAATCCGATTCTTTCTTCCGACAGGTGGCCAATGGAAACCTGCTGTACGTGGGTTTTCGTGGCGTGGAGGGGCTTCACTACGGCTCCGGCCCCGACCCCGAGCTGCTGTGTTCTCGGCTGGTGGGCTCCGAGGAGGACGTCCTGAGGGCCGGGGGCCGGGCGGCGGGCGGCTCCCTGATCGAGGCCGAGCTGCTGCAGATCCTGGAGGAGGTGCGCTACATCGCCAGGCGTTTCCGGGGCCAGGACGAGGAGGAGACGGTGGGGAACGAGTGGAAGTTCGCGGCGGCCGTCATCGATCGACTGTGTCTCGTGGCGTTTTCGGTCTTTACCATCCTCTGCACCATCGGCATCCTCATGTCGGCCCCTAACTTCGTAGAGGCCATCTCCAAAGACTTCTTCAGCTGAAACACACACTTTTTATGACAAAGCTGACTTTAAAATCATCGTTGAGACAAAAACATCAAGAGAAAATAGCTTCACGGAGGCATATTTCCCTCCAGGTCCGGCTTCCTTCCACTTTCTAAATTTATGTATTTGTGGGTGAACTGGTGGGTCTATAACAGTGGTTTCAAACCCAAAGAGGTGAGGGGCCATGATAGTTAGATAAGAATCCTTTCAGAGGCCAAAGATGGTGAGATTTGGAAACTTTTATTACATTTTGATTGTGAGATTTCATATTCATTTGAGTTGTCTTTTAAAATGAATGCCCTCCTTTTAAAGAAACTGTTTGTAGTCGGATTTGAACAGGTTTTAGTCAGATTTGAACAGGTATTAGTTGGATTTCAACAGGTATTGGTTGGATTTCAACAGGTATTAGTTAAATTTAAACAGTTTTTAGTTGAATTAGAACAGGTTTTAGTTGAATTTGAATAGGTATTATTGGGATTTCAACAGGGTTCAGTTGAATTTCAACAGGTTTTAGTTGGATTTTAACAGGTTTTAGTTAGATTTCAACAGGTTTTACTTAAATTTGAACAGTTTTTAGTTTAATTTGAACAGGTTTTAATTGGATTTCAACAGGTTGTAGTTGAATTTGATCAGGTTTTGGATGGATTTTTAACAGGTTTTATTTATCTTTCATTCATCTTCTACCGCTTATCCCACTTTGTGGGGTCGCGGGTGGCTGGAGCCTATCCCAGCTGCTTTGGGCCTTAGGCGGGGTACACCCTGGACAGTGGCCAGTTCGTCGCTGACACCTAGACGTACATTGACAGACAACCATTCACTCTCACATTCATCCACTAGGGGCACTTTAGAGTCACCAATTCACCTATACATGCATGTCTTTGGACGGTGGGAGGAAGCCGGAGATCCCGGAGAGAACCCACAGTGACACGGGGAGGACATGCAGACTCCTCACAGAAAGACCTTCTTGCTGTGAAGCGGGAGCGCTAACCACTCCGCTACCGTGCACCCCGTTTTATTTATCTTTGTTGCAAAAATCAAATCTATTAAAACCTAGCGCCAAAAACATCTCCTTCTAAATGTATTGAAGGGCCACATAAAACATTGAAAAGTACCGCATTTTGCCCCCGGGCCTTGAGTTTGACATGTGTGGTCTAAATGAATGTGAGAGTGAATGATAACCCTGTGATGGTCTCTGATGCTGAGGCCCCAGCCTTTGAAAATGAATAAATACTTTCTCATTCAATTAAGAGATGCTACCATTGGCTTCTTCAGTTTCATATCCTTAATCTGTAAAATCTATTCTGCTTTGTTTTTCCGTCAGACTCATTTTGATGTGGTGAGTTTAATGCAACGCTTTCATTCTCTGATTGGTCTGAACTGATCCAAAGTCAGTTTTTCCTCCATTTTTTGGTTCTTCTTCCTGAAAATCCAGTCCAAATCCACAGAGAACAACGGCAGCTCAAACTAAATGACTACTTCTGTCCAAACACAACAAGGACCTGGATTTTACTAAGGCCCCGTAAACTTCTGTAACACCATTGCTCCCAAAATATCATGTTTTTCTTGGATAAATAATCTTAAACAAGGAAATGTATGACACTGAACGAGATTCTCATGAAACTGACTGGACTTAGTTGTAAATTGTTTTGTTTTTTTAAGTAATGAGGAAGAGTCTGGATTCAACTCATTAAATAAATGTATTTTCTTACACCGTGTGATGGATTTATTTGAAATGATGTGAAGATCTTCCTTGAATCGACCGTTACTTCTGTTTTTAATGAGACCAGAGACAGTACTTTGTCGTTTTACTTTGTGTGATTCCTGCTTGGTGCTGTTTCAACGATCACTTAGAGTTTAGAGCTACTCCCTGGCGTCTCTTCCTCTTTACTGACCTCGGACTTGTCTCTGTCCCTGAAGGTCTTGCTCTCAAACCCCAGATTATTTGAATGAATCATGGAGCCCAAGGGATTCATCATAAATCACATTAAAAATAAAGGTCACAGAACCTCGTCTAAGCTCAGAAACCCCATTGGTTTGTGTCGAATGAGTCAGAAAAGTTATATAATTTGCATAATCACACGCTTTTTCACTTTGGTCATGAATTTAGGACAGAATTTTATGAGGAAAGTTCACAAATAAAATGAAAAGGTATAATCTGCAGGATTTTAACAAACATCAAACAGTGGAAATCCTCTTTTATTCCTGTCTCGTTAGAACAATGTGGAAATGAATGGAAAAGGGGCAAAATATAGACTCACTAAAGAGTTTTTTTCTGTGATTTGGAAGAAAAACAATGCCACAGCGAGAGAGAGAACGTCCGATTTGGATTTGAACTGGTTTTAGATGGATTTAGACAGGTTTTAGTTGGATGTGAACAGGTTTTAGTTGGATTTGAATAGGTTTTAGTTGGATTTTAACAGGTTGTAGTTGGATTTGAACAGATTTTAGTTGGATTTGAACATGTTTTAGTTGGATTTGAATAGGTTTTAGTTGGATTTGAGCAGGTTTTAGTTGGATTTGAATAGGTTTAGTTGGATTTTAATAAGTTTTAGTTGAATTTGAACAGGTTTTAGTTGAATTTGAGCATGTTTTAGTTGGATTTGAACATGTTTTAGTTGGATTTAACAGTTTTTTTCTGTGATTTGGAAGAAAAACAAAGCCCCAGAGAGAGAGAGCGTCCGAGGAGCAGCAGATGTTCAGAGAAAACCGTGATAAAACCTTCTCAAAGTCAATACACACTCATCTTCCCGATTGTTCTCAAGGGAAGCTCGTTTCCTTTTGCTCTTTTACAGCGTGTCGTTTCTGATTTGGAAACTCGAACGCAGCGGCGGCCAAAAGCTCCTCCAGAAACGAGAGTGAAGTTTTACTGAGAGACGGAGCGGGGGGTCACCAGCTGCCGACGCCTCGAGTCCAAGTCCATTCAAGACGGTTTCATCAAAGACTCGACTCCACAAGACGTCACAGAGAGAGGAAACACGAATATGAGACAAACGGGACGCGGCAGGAGTGGTTTTACTACATTTTATGATGTTAAACGATGCAATTATTAGTGAAGTCAGGGTTTAGTGTTTAGTGAATGTTCTGTAAATGAACTTTTTATTAAACATTTTACTCAAAAATACATACGAATCCTTTGAGAGGTTGAAGGTAGTGGCATTTGGGAAGCTTTTATTCAATTTTAAAGGTGAGGTTTCATCTTCTTTTGAGTTTTGAAATTGGTTATAGATGGATTTGAGCATGTTTTAGATGGATTTGAATAGGTATTAGTTGGATTTGAACTAGTTTTAGATGGATTTGAACATGTTTTAGTTGAATTTGAACAGGTTTTAGTTGGATTTGAACAGGTTTTAGTTGGATTTGAACATGTTTTAGTTGGATTTGAACATGTTTTAGTTGGATTTGAACAGGTTTTAGTTGAATTTGAACAGGTTTTAGTTGGATTTGAACTGGTTTTAGTTGAATTTTAACAGGTTTTAGCTGGATTTGAACATGTTTTAGTTGGATTTGAACTGGTTTTAGTTGGATTTGAACATGTTTTAGATGGATGTGAACTGGTTTTAGTTGTATTTGAACTGGTTTTAGATCTAAAGTAAGTTTTTAAATAATAACTGTTCACAACTTGTTTTTAAAAGTGTATAACCTAGATTATATAAAACATGAATCTGAAAAACTCAAAAAGATAAAAAGCCTTAATTATAACGTGGCTTATTTCATTCTGTCTCATGGCCTTCATCAGGACAAGGTCAAAATGGCTGAAACACAACAATTTCCCATAAAGCCTTTGGTCACACGTCCATTTTGACCTTGTCCTGATGAAGACCATGAGACTGAAACACTTTGATTTAATGAAATAAGCCACGTTATAATTAAGGCTTTTTATCTTTTCACCCATGAGATAAAGACAGAAATGAAAGGATATATCTTTTCACTTTTTGGTCACGTCCAAGAAGCACTCCTTCCTGTTATTGTCTAATATAAACTAAATCTTATTTGTTTGTCTTTTCCTTTGTTTCAGGCCAGAAGCAGATATTACTCCATACTTTTTCTGATTATATTATTTTGAGTTATTCAAATCTATTTTCAGTTCTAGATTTGCAGTGTCTCCATCGACTGTCGCTCCTTTTATTTATAAAATCTGAGTCTCTCCTTTCATCTGGATGACTGAGAGCTGCTGTTCTGATTTTAAATATCTTCTTTAAGTCAGACCCACTTCTTTCCACCGTCCAAAGCTTCAACAGAAGAAGAGGTTACTCATGCATTCTTTTCCAGAGTCAGTTTTCTAATTAAACATAAAGGTTTGACCCAAAAAGCAGCAAATATTGTATAAAAAAATAGGAAACTGTGAACTTCAAATGTAACTCAGTTTGTTGGACTGTTCTGGTCTTGGTCTGGATCCTATTTAAAACGCATTAGTGCCCCCTGGTGGAGAACTGCAGAGCGTACAGGCAGGTATTGAGGGCTGAATCATGAAGTATTTTAATTTAAACTTAAAAAAGAAATGGCACAGTATGAATATATCACTGGGACCAATGAGGATATCTGTGGATTGTTGTTGTTTTGTTATTCTTTATTGATTTGGGACAAACAAAAGCGGCTAAATCAAAAAGAGAAAAGACAAAGAGAAGCATTTAATATTTGGGTTTTATTTTTAATCACGAATACAAAACAAAACCTTCAGAAGAGCACAATAAGGCTGTAGTTCCCTGTTATTAAGGTGTTATGTGCTAATGATGAAACTCAATAGGAGCTGGGTCACCTGCAGACTCAGGTTACTCTCTGTCTCGTGTGTCTCCCCTCGAGGGGCGCACTGTCCTTTTGAGTTCGTGGACAGTGGACAGGGGTCGCGATGGGCAGCGGGGCGTCCGTCACCGAGCAGGACCGAGAGGAGAGACCCCGGGACAGAGAGGAGAGAGTCCGGGACAGAGAGGAGAGACCCCGGGACAGAGAGGAGAGACCCCGGGACAGAGAGGAGAGAGTCCAGGACAGAGAGGAGAGAGTCCGGGACAGAGAGGAGAGAGTCCAGGACAGAGAGGAGAGGCCCCGGGACAGAGAGGAGAGGCCCCGGGACAGAGAGGAGAGACCCAAGGACAGAGAGGAGAGACCCCGGGACAGAGAGGAGAGGCCCCGGGACAGAGAGGAGAAAGATGGGGCCCGAGAGGAGAGACCCCGGGACCGAGAGGAGAGACTCCAGACCCGAGAGGAGAAAAGTGGGGCCCAGGAGGAGAAAGATGGGGCCCTGGGGGAGAAAGATGGGGCCCTGGGGGAGAAGGGTGAGACCAGGGAGGACGAGGGGGCAGTCCAGGAGACGAGGGACAAGAACCAGGAGGAAAAGGACAAAGCTGAGCAGCTGGGACGTCCTGAGATCTGCAGCTCTCCACCTGCTGCAGGGAGCGACCACACTCTTCACCTGGTAACAGAAATAAACTTTAACTTATATGGATTTGATTATTGGTAGAGTTTTAAATAAATGGAGTCGTGCATTAAAAATATATCTTACTCTACTTAGTTCAGAAAAAGAGACAAACAGAGTAGATTTTATTATTTACATTTCCTCTGTGGCGTCTACAAAGTCCCAATTATCACTTTTTTTGTTAAGTATCCATTAAATCCATTAAATGAGACTATGTTTAACTGTAGCATGTGGATTATTGGGTTAAACGCGGCTCTGTTGTTGTTTAACTGGAAAAAAGTAAATCCATCCATTTTACCTTCTGTGATGCCAACTTCCTTTGAGTTTTGGGGAATAAAAGGACGGAGTTGCAATTGTTTAAAATCTGCTGAATCCATAAAAGTCAGATTCTATCTAAGATGTAGTTTGTTTTTCAGGCGGATGTGGAGTCTCCTCAGTCGGACAGTCATGTCGTAGAAGTCCAGTCTTTAAAAAGTGAAGAAGAAAACCCGAAAACCAAAGACAACGAGGACGATCGTGAGCGAGAAAAGGAAAAAGAAGTGAGAAACCTTTACAACTCACCACTTAAACATGAATAATACACTCAAGACCAAAAACAATCCAACAATATGGAAATTAAAAGAGCAGTTTGATGTTTCAGGAAAAATAATATAGCCTTGAATTAATTTATGAAGTATTTTAGTCTGAAAAGTGTTGTATATTTGCCCCTAAGGTTTGCTTCTGTAAACCTTGGTGCATTTAGTTTGAAGCTGAACACGTTTTAGGTAAACGCTGCAGCTTTACCCCGCTGAAGTTTGAGTTTTGACCCTCTGAGGCTTCTGTAGTTCATGAAGCAGAGAGGGATGCTACAGATTAAACTGGTGTAGATGAGAATGTGAGGAAAACTGTTGTAAATATTTGATCAATAATGAGAGTACGCTGGAAAAATATTTATTAAAAAGACGGTTAACGCACTCTAAATCTACAAATGAGTGTCTTGTTTGGTCTTAATTTAAAACGTAGATTTGTGAATGTGTGAGACAAAGAGAGAGAAGTAAAAGTGCTTTTGGTTTTGAAACAAGACTCAAGAACAAGACTGCCCGTTGGAGAGGCTTTAAACTCATTTTATTTTCATTTTTTTTCCAGGAAACTGTTGCAGAAAATGAAGAACTGTCTCTGATTTTTGAGAGTTTCCTCCACGACAACGGGATGCTCTACAGCTGCTTCAACCATCACGGAAACAGGGTTTACGTCGACGAGGCGCAGGTAAGACCCAGGTATAAAGGTATAAAGGTATAATCGACAAAATTAAAGAATAAAATGTTTGTTTTCAGAAGCTGCAGCCTTTTCCTCAGGAGTGGTACAGCCAGGGACATTTTATTTCTCCCAACTCTGAGGTTTGTCTTGTCTTTATTAAAACTATAATATGCAGTGTTTATTCAGTTCTTACAGGTGTTATTGTTGGTGCAGGGCTCTGGTCAGCTGCAGACCACCAGCAGCAGCAGTCCTTCAGCCGTCAGAGATGATGACCGGACCGGCAGCATTTACATCCACGGAAAAGGCACCGTCATGACCTACATGTTCGAGGTGGAGGCCATTAGAGTTAAAACAGAGAGTTAAAAGATTGCATTTGTTCAGAAAAGTGGAAGAAGAAGAGTTGTTGTTGTTGATTTTTTTTATTTATTTAGGGCTATAGACCCTGCACGTGCATCTTAAACCGACCACAACACCTTTTAATGGCAGAATTAGCGTTAGCCCATTGCGCAAAGACACATTAATCATGTTTAGAAAACTGGTTAAAATGCTTGGAAAAGTCTTGATACTTCATTAGCAATCCTTCCCTGATCTGGATAAAAGTAAACAATGAGTAAATAAAATGAGACAAATGCAGTCGGGACAAAGGAGAGAAGAATAAATACATTCAGTGAGTAAAAAAACAAAAGCAGAGGTGTCAAACTCAGAGACAGTCAATGAGAATCCTTTCTGAGGCCGAAGACACATTAATCAATTCAATTTGTGCCACTTTTTCCTCATTTTAAGCCTCATTTTGGTCTCTTTAAGATGGTTTCTAATGTTAAGTGTCATTTACTGGTGACATCCTTCTCTATTACATATATTTAGAAAAGGTTAGTCTTTTTTGATTCATGTTCCTGGTCCTTGAGATGTGTGCTGCATCATTTTATTGTACCTCTTTCCAGAAATGACTCCTTAATTCAAAGTCTCACCGTGTTTTTTCATTGATCAGTGCTGCTCTTCCAGCGGAGGTTTGTTTGTAGAACTTGTAGATTTCAGTGAGACTCTTTGTGAACGTCCTCGTCCCGATGTTGTTTTTTTAAGGAGAGAGTGAACGTCTGTCGGTTCTGGGACCCTCAGGCCGGGCTCTGGCTGCTGTTGCCGCTTCAATGGGAACGAAACCTGGATTTTGTCAAAGCCAGAGTCCAACAGGTGATGGTGAGTTCAGGAGAAACCACATTCATGGGTTTGGACTCATTTGAAGTAGACCAGAACCAATTTGATGATTTTGGATTTGGAAAGGACAATAGGCGCTGCACTGAGGAAGAACTGTGTAAATATTAAGAACGGATACTCATTTTTGTTTGTTTTTTGACGTGAAACAAGGAATCTAACTGTGTTTTGGGCCAGAAACCATCAAATCCACTCAAATTTACATTACAGCCACGATATTTGTAGAATATTTATGTAAAGGTAACAGTTTTATGTGAGTTTTTCCACAGTATTTGCCTTTTTTAGTCCTTATCACATGTACATCCTGAAATTCTTAATTCTCTTCTGTTATTATACACCACGAGTTTCTTATTATTTGACCCTAAGTGACATAAGAAACAGTATTACATCAATATAACACACAATACAGCAAGATTAACGAGCAAATAAACAGAGTGAGTGAATTAAAACTGAGATAAAAGTCAATTTTTCAAACTTATCTGATTTAAAATGTACTTTATAAGTGTACAGCTAAATAATAGAACTAAATATGGCTGCACAATGTGTCACCAAATGTTTCTGCAACTTAAAAAATCCACATTATCCATATTGCAAGACCACTTAAGCTGTAATTAAGATAAGAGAGACTATTTAATGTATAAAGGAATTGTGTTTTGTTGTTGAGCTTTCAATTAAATCAATGAAATGGTGTCAGCAGATGTTAATGTGACCGGTGTAATTCTGAGTCCTGTGTTTCTTGATTTAAATGCATCTTCTCGTCATTGCAGTATTTAACTGTGATATGTTCTGTTCAGACGGCGCTGCCAGGCCTCGTGGATCAGAAGGAGATCACTGCAGCTTTGAGGCAGTGTAACTACGACTCAGAGGAGGTCATCTCCGTTTATTTGACCATGTTTGGAGAAATCCTGCTGCAGACTCCTCCTAAAGGCGGCCACGACTACACCGACCTCAACTCGTTCAGGTCTGCAGCGTCACAACAATATACTCCACACAGACAGAGTGGTTCAATCAGGAAATGTAATCTATCAAACCAGACTTATTTCTCCTCCAAAATACTAATCCATTTGACCAAACTGAAGTTGAGAGTTTAGCGTTAGCTTAGCTGTGACTTCAGAATTATCTCCTCCTCGTTAAACATTACATTTTTATTGAAAAAGTTTAATTATCACAGCATCAATCAAAATGGCAACAACACTCAGCATAACATAACTTAATAAAAAAAATATAAATATATAAAAAACAAAATAAAACAATGGTTGAGGGGGCATTAATCCACATAAAGTAGCAATTGTTCCATTAATTAAAAGAATTTTTACGTTCAATTTTTAAAAGATTTACAAAAAAACATTCAACTCATTTTGAAATGCAATAAAAGTATATGAAATTTACTCCAACTTTAATAGGAATTAAACTTAAGAAGCCAAAAACACACTTTATCTGCAGCTCTTAAACTTCCTGGAACGTCATGTGACAAGTGTCGACCAATGGGAGCGCTCCAAGGTTTTCTGTTCCTGAATAGAGGTTCTCATCTATTACAATCCCTTAGAATAAACACTAGATGCATCATAAAGACACAAATGATTGGTTTTACAATAAACTATTTGGGTTTAAAGCATTTTCCACAAATAGAAAACAAAATCCCAGCTACAGTGTGTTTTCTCTCTGAACCTCACAGAGCGCTGCTGGAGAGGGACCGGGTCATCGAGGACCTGAGGCAGAAGCTCCAGACCAAAGACAAGGAGATGGACACTCTCTTCCAGAGGAACAGTTACCTGAAGAGAGAGGTGCGCTACCTCACAGACGTGGTCCAGCATTTAAACCAGAAACTGGCCGAACTCGAGGCCGACCAACAAGAGGCAAAGGAGAAGATCCGCTCCCTGATCAGGTCTGATTTGTTCTTTATATGCACCGTGAGCCTTCAGCGTTACACTTAATATTTACAGATCTAAGGAGGAGGAAATAGGCACTGCAAAGAGTCAATAGTCAATTTATTCTTAATCTAGTCAGGTTTTAGATGGATTTGAACAGGTTTTAGATGGACTTCTTCAGGGTTTAGTTAGATTTGAAAAGTTTAAAGTTGAATTTCAGGAGGTTTAAGTCGGATTTGAACTGTTTTTATTTGGATTTGAACAGCTTTTAGATGGATTTGAACAGGTTTTAGTTGGATTTGAACAGGTTTTAGTTGGATTTGAACAGTTTTTAGTTGGATTTTAACAGGTTTTAGTTGGATTTGAACAGGTTTTACTTGGATTTTAACAGGTTTTAGTTGAATGTGAACAGGTTTTAGTTGGATTTGAACAGGTTTTAGTTGAATTTGAACAGGTTTTAGTTGGACTTGAACAGGTTTTAGTTGGATTTGAGCAGATTTAAGTTGGATTTGAACAGTTTTTATTTGGATTTGAACAGGTTTTAGTTGGATTTTAAAGAGTTTGAGATGGATTTGAACAGGTTTTAGCTGGATTTGCTCAGGGTTTAGTTGGATTGGAAAAGTTTTTAGTTGAATTTAAACTAGTTTCAGATGGATTTGAACAGGTTTTAAATGAATTTGAACAGCTTTTAGATGGATTTTAGCAGGTTTTAGTTGGATTTGAACAGGTTTTAGTCAGATTTGAACAGGTTTTAGTTGGATTTGAACAGGTTTTAGTCAGATTTGAACAGATTTTAGGTGGATTTGAACAGGTTTTAGTCAGATTTGAACAGGTTTTAGTTGGATTTGAACAGGTTTTAGTCAGATTTGAACAGGTTTTAGGTGGATTTGAACAGGTTTTAGTTGGATTTTAACAGGTTTTAGTTGGATTTTAACAGGTTTTAGTCAGATTTTAACAGGTTTTAGTTGGATTTGAACAGGTTTTAGTCAGATTTGAACAGGTTTTAGTTGGATTTGAACAGGTTTTAGTCAGATTTGAACAGGTTTTAGTTGGATTTGAACAAGTACAGTAACAGTTCTTACTCTGTGTCAAAACAGGAATCATCAGAAAACGACTGAACATGAATTTTTCTGCTTTAAACTAAACAACACTTTGGTTTCTTTGTCCCTCCAGCCGCAGAGCCCCCGCCGTCCCACTCCCCAAACCCAGCACCAAACCGGCGGTCGACCCGGGACGGCTGCGTCAGGTCCGGACTTTGACCCGAGACCTGAACGTGTCCAACAAACAGCTGCGGTCCACGGTGGGACAGGCTCTGAGCGACATGAGGAACCAGATGGAGCAGCTGAAGGAGGCGGCGGGCAGGACGTCCCGGGAGGAGCGGCGGGCGGCGGGACGGGTGGAGGAGCTCAGGTCCCTCTACAGGAAGGAGGCCGCGGAGAGGAAGAGTCTGTACAACAAACTGCTGGAGCTGCAGGGGAACATCCGCGTTTTCTGTCGATGCAGGAAAACGTCGAAGCAGGAGACGAGCGTGGACGGCACCGACGAACAGGAAGTGGTGGTGCTTCAAAAAGGAAGTAAGAAGAAGTTCCAGTTTGATAAAGTCTACGCCTCCAGCAGCACCCAGGTGAACATTATACTGTTTAGATGGATTTGAACAGGTTTTAGATGGATTTAAACAGGTTTTAGTTGGATTTGAGCAGGTTTTAGCTTGATTTAAACAGGTTTAAGTAGGATTTGAACAAGTTTTAGTTGGATTTGAACAGGTTGAAGTTGGATTTAAACAGGTTTTAGCTGGATTTGAACAGGTTTAAGTTGGATTTGACTAGGTTTAGGTTGAATTTGAACAGGTTTTAGATGGATTTGCATAGGTGTAAGTTGGATTTCAACAGGTTTAGTTGGATGTAAACAGGTTTAGGTTGAATTTGAACATGTTTTAGATGGATTTGGACAAGTTTAAGTTGGATTTGAACAGGTTTAGGTTGAATTTGAACAGGTTTTAGATGGATTTGGACAAGTTTAAGTTGGATTTGGACAGGTTTAGTTGTATTTGGACAGGTTGAAATTGGATTTAAACAGGTTTAAGTTGGATTTGAGCAGGTTTTAGTTGGATTTTAACATGTTTTAGATGGATTTGAACAGTTTTTAGATGGATTTGAACAGTTTTTAGATGGATTTGAACAGGTTTTAGTTGGATTTAGACAGGTTTAATTTGGAAATGAACAGGTTTAGTTGTATTTAAACAGGTGTAAGTTGATTTTGAACAGGTTTAAGTAGGATTTGAATAGGTTTAAGCAGGATTTGAACAGGTTTTAGTTGGATTTAAACAGGTCTAAGTTGTATTTGAACAGGTTTAATTTTAATCACTTTATCAGCTTTTTTTTCTTTTTTTTACAAACAAACACCAAACGAATAAAAACCTGAAAATCAAACACCAGATAAAAGTGATTTTAAAAACAGAAAATCAGATAATTAATTGTTTACGGAAATACAACAAAGTCTAACGAGTGATTCAAGATTCAACTGCTGTAAGTACTTTACATCAATATCAATCGTATTATATCCATTTAACATTTCATTAACTACTGGCCTTTACAGCAGACCTTAGATTTAAAACCTAATGAAAATATAAAGAGTTTCACAAATGAAATCACTGCTCAGCTCCTGTTCCTTTTCTCGCTGTAAGCCTTTAGTTAAACACACACAGCTTAAATGAAAGCGGTTTATAATTTAGCTGCAGGGAAAAGGCCAAGAGTGTGATTTTTTTAATGATCTGCAGAGTTTAACGAGCTCCGGGCTTTAACGAGCTGTGAGCCAATCATTCAAATGAACTGGCTTTTATATATTAGGCATTTACGGCTTATGTGCTTTTTACGTCTTATTTAATGAAATCAGAGGATAACAACAGATTAAAAGTATATAAAACGTGAAGATGACGCGTTTATTTGACAGATTATTTATAAAATGATTGAATGTTTGCAGGAGGAAGTGTTCGCGGGGACCGTGCCCGTCATTACGTCGTGTGTGGACGGATACAACGTCTGTATTTTGGCGTACGGACAGACGGGCTCCGGGAAGACCTACACCATGATGGGCAACAAGGACCAGCCTGGGGTCAACATCAGGTCAGACAGATCGCTCCACGTAAGGTCTATGTATAACCACAGATAAACCACAGATAAACTATGATGTCTCAGAGCTAAAACAAATGCAGCAGGCTCAGGTTGGGACCCAAATGTTTCCCTTTCAAAAGTTTTAATACCCTTAAACCCTTAAAAATAACCATATTTTTAAACCAAAAAACTGTGACACTTCAAATTTACTGCAAATCCAATGACAGTAAATTAACAAATAACAAATAATGTTGCAAGAAAACAATACATCTGTCAATAATAATAAAAAAAAAACTGATTGCATTGATTAGCCTTAACACTTTTTAGTATTTCTCTTCAAATAAATACGCTTTTCGACTCTGTTTGAAGCATGTACTTTTCTGATTACGAGCAACAGACCTGAGCTCGTAACTATTGATGTTTTTCTATTGGTTAATATTGCCGTTGCCGTGGTAACTCTGCGATTGACAAACATTTCGATCGACAGTCGACAGACAAATGAGTTTCGAGCACAAAAATCGGGACATTCGGGACAGAAAGGGGTAGAAATCAGGATATTTTATTGTTTTTGTGGATATCTGGAGGGACGCGGGACAGAGGCTTAAAATCAGGACTGTCCCGGTTTAATCAGGACTGTCCCGGTTTAATCAGGACGTATGGGAACCCTACCTTTATGGCATAGATTTGGATATTATAATTCCAGATTTATCAAGTGTATCTATTGTAATTTGTACACAGAATTGTTTGTTTGGTTCTGTTACTGTTCATTCAGACGTCTTCTGTTTAGTGTGTATTGTTTTAAATCCCCAAAATGTCCCAGAAATACTGTCCTGCCCCGTTTCCTCTTCACTTTTGATTCGTTTCTTATCATCAGATTAAATAATTAACCCACATTCGTTTTAAAATCTTGCTGATACTTAATCTGTTTGCAAACTGCTCAGAATATATCCAAATATCTCAACTATATGTGAATGTAATATATTCTCTAAAAACATGACTTTTGGGTCTTTGCCTTCACTTTTTTTCCGTTCATAAATGAAAAAAACATACCACGGCTTCAAAATGTCACAATAAAACACCAATAACACCTTTACAAAGCATTCTTACGGTTTATGACTCGATTATTATAATGAATTATTAAGATAAAGATTAAATAAACACAGCAACATTGATAAATATAACTAGATGTTGTGTACATTTCCCTTTTATTTCTTGATTTATTTCTGCTACTAACTCATGTAGAAACTCTTAAAAAGTAGTATTTAAAAGGGAAAATGCAAATGTTTTATTAATATAATGAAAGTTAGTCCCAGTTTTTAGTTTTTTTCCATATTGGTTTCAAGAGTAGGATTCGTTTATTAAAAAAACACGCTGGCAGCATTTTCAAAAAAAATAAAAATACATGTTAAAGTCCCTTTGTGTGTGATCTTTAACACGTTGCTGCCAGAGTCAAACAGAGTCTAATTGCAGCTCATTATCCGACAAGGCACCTTCACAACACTTCATTAAAATCAAATGAGTTTTCGGCTCCAAAAGAGTCGTTTTACAGGAACAGCTTGAGTTTCACAAAAGCAGGAGCCAACAACAGACACTCGGGGCTGGTTTAGCGTTACCTGTGACCGTTTAAAGTTTAAAGGCTCAGGTGTAAAGGGTTTGTTTCTACAGGTCCATACGGGAACTGTTACGGATCTGCGCCGAAAAGGACGAGGTGTCGTACTCTCTGAAGGTAGGACGGGGCTTAAAAGAGTCTGTGTGTGACAAAAACGACAAGAATATACAATAAAATAGTCCATTAATACAATAAAAACCTGCCAAACAAATAAACCCCCAAAATAAATCAATGTAAAATAGAATAAAATACAAAATACATACATAATTATAATGAAAAAAGTCCCCGCTGCAACAAGTGATAAAGAAACTGTAAGCACCATTTCTAATTACTAATATAAATGGACTAATATAACTAATAATGCATATGTATAGTTGTAAATGTGTATTAAAAAGGTGAATATGATGAGGTGTGAAAATAAGAAACACCTTTTGTTTAAGAAGCTTTCTAAATGTGGAGAAAACTGAGGCTCTGTTGTTATGGATATTTAAATATAAAAAATATAGCCTTTTACAGATCATTTTTAAATAAAAGTCCTATTATTATTATATATTGTTGAATTGTTTGGACATTAACTGGAGATGACATGTTTGAAGTAGAATAATAAGTGCCATTTTCTTTATTTACAAGCTTTAAACTGGGATCCAATGATGAAAAATAAAATAAATACAGCTCTTAGCCACAATTAGCCTCTAGATTTGGCTTAATATCTGTAACAATACACATCCTTTACAATGTTGGAAGGTTATCTAATTAATTTGTGTTTAATTATTTTATGCCAAGTGGTTTAAAGCCTCCAAATGCTCATATTCTCGTAAATATTAAACATTAATATCTAATTAAAGGGAATAAATCTTAGTTTTTAATGTGTGTATTTATCTGTATGACATACCCTTAAGTCTTTTATTTGTATTTGAACATTTAAACTTGTCTTTTTTCTTCTCAGCTTTAATAAAAGTAGGGCCTTCATTACTTTTTCATCAAACTGAAGTCCTCCTGATGCTTCTCTGTAGATTTCTATGTTGGAGATCTATAACGAGACTCTGAACGACCTTTTATCCAAAACCCCCGGCGCCGCTCTGGACCTCAGAGTCCAGGGGAAGTCCGTGTCCGTCCCGGGACTCACCCAGGTCCAGGTCAAGACCGAGGCCGACATCCTCAACGTCATGGAAACGGGCGAAAAGAACAGGAAGATCGCCGCCACAAACATGAACATCCAAAGGTTCGGTTTTAATATTCCTGATGATAAATCCCACGTTTATAAAATACAAACGTGATTCCTGTTGTTCCTCAGTTCTCGCTCTCACCTGGTGGTGGCGCTGGAGGTCGAGGGGTCGGATGAGGTTTCGGGACTCACGTCTAGAGGGACTTTGACCTTGTGTGACCTCGCCGGATCTGAGAGAATCTCTAAAACTGAAGCCACGGGACAGAGGCTGGTGGAGGCTGCTGCCATCAACAAGTCCCTCACGGCTCTGGGACAGGTACACACCCCAAAACACATTCAGAATAAGAAGAATAAGAATAAAAAAACCTTTATTAGTTCCACGGTGAAGAAACAACAGAATAAGTATCACACAGATCAAAGTAATAAGCCAGAATAAACATTAAATTAAAACTATTTTAAGAGAAATTAACTAAAATAGACTTTACACATGTACAATAAATGGAAAGGAATAAATGAGTATGAATAGTTTAGTTTAATTTAGTTTTAGTTTAGTTTAGTTTAGTTTAGTTTTAGTTTTAGTTTTAGTTTAGTTTAGTTTAGTTTAGTTTAGTTTAGTTTAGTTTAGTTTTAGTTTAGTTTAGTTTAGTTTAGTTTAGTTTAGTTTAGTTTAGTTTAGTTTAAGTTTAGTTTAGTTTAGTTTAGTTTAGTTTAGTTTAAGTTTAGTTTTAGTTTTAGTTTTAGTTTTAGTTTAGTTTAAGTTTAGTTTAAGTTTAGTTTAGTTTAGTTTAGTTTTAGTTTAAGTTTAAGTTTAGTTTAGTTTAGTTTAGTTTAAGTTTAGTTTAAGTTTAGTTTAGTTTAGTTTAGTTTAGTTTAAGTTTAAGTTTAGTTTAGTTTAGTTTAGTTTGTTTTAATTTAATTTTAGTTTAGTTTTAACTGCATTTTTCACAATAACAAAATGAAAAGTGAAAAGCCAAATTGTCCAGAACAATTATTAAATTAAAACTATTCTAAGACAAGATTAACTAAAATAGACTCTACATATGTACAATATATGGATCTGAATAAATGAGTATGAATAGTTTAGTTTAGTTTAGTTTTAGTTTTAGTTTTAGTTTAGTTTAGTTTAGTTTTAGTTTTAGTTTTAGTTTAGTTTAGTTTAGTTTTAGTTTAGTTTAGTTTTAGTTTAGTTTAGTTTAAGTTTAGTTTAGTTTAGTTTTAGTTTTAGTTTAGTTTTAGTTTAGTTTAGTTTAGTTTTAGTTTAGTTTAGTTTTAGTTTAGTTTAGTGACAAAAGCCAATAGTTCCCTTGATGTTTGTGAAGTGGGACGCCCTCAGAAGCCAATTAACACTTATAATAAATAATTATTTCACAATGCTCTTACAATAATAATAATAATAAGGGTATTTTTTGTTTGTTTAAAATGTAAAATATTCAAGATTTCTTTATTATAGGACAATGTGGAGGATAATTTATTTGTAAAGAACTGTTGACGGTATTTCACCATTTTGCTGTTTTTGGAGGGTTTTTTTTTTTTGAGGATAAATGAAACAGAATAAAACAGAATAAAAAGGAGTCATATGAGAAAATAAATCCATGTCCTTCTGATATTAGTTTAAAAATACTCTTAAGTTACTCCTTAGAGTCTGTTTTATTACAAAAAACTGGACTTTTTATTCAAACTTCCAGAATTATTGGTCATTGTCACAAATAATGAGAAAACACATTTATTGGATTTTGTTTCACGTTGTTCATTTAAATCACAAAACAAACACTTGAGACGTGTCTGTGGCAGGTGTTCAGCGCGCTGAAGTGTAACGCCCTCCACGTCCCGTTCAGGAACTCCAAACTGACCCACCTCCTGCAGCCGAGCCTCAGCGGAGACGCCAAGGTCAACGACAGACACACATTTATAGATACAGACCGATTAAACCAATAACCCTCGTGCTGTATATTTACTGTAGAGCATCTTTACTCTCGTCTCTTTTCTCTGCAGTGCTGTGTTTTCGTGAACGTCAGTCCCGATGCGGAAGACGTGGTGGAAACTCTGAGCACGCTGCAGTTCGGTTCCAGCATTCGACAGGTTTCTCTCGGCAAAGCCACGCAGAACATCGTCCCGAACAAAAACAGCAAAGCAAACAAGTAGCCGACAGGTCACGTGATGAATTAAGAAGTGTCTTTGTGTAATGTTTTACAGCTCAGGTTTTTATTTTTTTTACATATCATTAATTTGCTGTCTCCAAGTTTCATTGAATTTCTTTTAAGCATTGATCAAATTATATTTTATGATCTTTAGAGAAGGATTATCTCTCTTTTTGAGCGTTAGCCATTGTCTAGAAATGGACTTCACGTACTTTAAAAAATAAACTGTATGTTTTTTACATAAAATAACCATCTAAAGACATGCGTGTATGTGCAGACAGGTATAAATGGATTTAATTAGTGACTCTACAGTGCCCCTAGTGGATGAATGTCAGAGTGAATGGTTGTCTGTCACATTCAGGAGTCATCAGATTATTCAATTTGATCATTTAACGGCATAATCTGATTTCCTTTGGATTAACACGCCTAGATTTCTTCCAATACGCCAATAACTTTGTGCATGTAAACCCTTTAATCTGATTTATTTCATTCTTTTACATCAGTGTATCCATAAAATAAAAAGAAAATAAATAAAAACAAAAGCAGAAAATGGAAGTTACTTTTTTTTGTCATGTCAGCGGAGGATAAAACACAGTAAAAATGGTGTATAAATGAAGGACTGCAGCAGTGAGTGGCCTGTTTTGCAGCAAGACAAGACCAGATGTTTTAAAAATAACGGAAGGAAGTAGTGAAAGAAATCCGATAATGGACAGAAACATGTAAACCAGGGTTTTTCCCGGTTATGGCATTTCTGAAGCGAATGTAAATGCGTCAGATCAATTATTACAATTACCTGATTACCCCAGTCACCCTCGAATCCTAACAGAAATAAGTGGAAGAAAATGAGTAAATGAATGAAAGAAAGTATATGTTTTATCCCTTTTGTTGCCAGAAGGACAAAAAGCCCAAACTGCTGAATAAAACCAAACAAATGTGGCTTCATCTGCACTTTTTAAATATCGTCTTGAGGCATTAAAAGTGCAAAATATACTTCTATATAATCTGAAACTTATTTGAAAAGAAAAATGCTGTGCTGTCCAAGTTTCTGACAAACGCAGCGTTTTTCACAGACGTAATGAACCAAAAAATAACCCAAAACGTTGTGGTTCAGCTGCAGGAGCCTCTGTTCTTCAGCAGCTGCTTCAGGACACTAGTCTGTTTTATTTCTCTGAGGTTAGAAATGTCCTCCGCTATGACCGGGACGCCGTCGCTCTGAGTCGTCTCCACGCCTTCGTCGTCGTCACCGTCCGACAGAGTACACAGCAGAGCGTCGTTCTCGTACGTCGGGAAGTAATATCTGCAAAGAGAACGTCTGAGTTCATTCCCAGTGCGTTTATCGAGTTCATTTGGACAATATCACAGAAGACGATGAAACAATTTGAGATTTGACACACAATGTTGTAAATAAAAGGAAAAAAAACAGAGAGTATTACCAAGAAAAACAAGAAATCACGACTGAGTCAAGACCAAGGCCAAGTCCAGTCTTAGATTAAGTCTAATCACACAGACTTGGTTCAGTATCATGGTTAAACATGGACAGATTTGAAATAAATCCATCCAGAGACGACAACAGCATTTGGCTTTTTTCACTGTCCCATTATGTTTTTAACAGAAATAAAGCCAAACAGTAGAGTCTTGGTAGTTTTATAGCATATAATAAACCATAACAATATATATTTGAATGCTTAATGATTTAGAATAAATAAAGAAACACAAGACTAACATCTATTTGTCCCAAAAGAGACCAAATCAATATTAAAGACTGAACCAGGACCGGACCCTGATACAGATATTGAACTTATTCATATTCCAGTCACAGTACATTTACTATAAACCGTAGTGTTTTGTACTCACTGCGGCTGGTTCCACGTGGACATCTCCGGCAGCTTCATCACGTGACCTTCAGCCGCGATGTGCCGCAGGACGTCCTCTCTGGAGTCGAACTGCAGCTCGCAGCCGTAACAGCGACTCTGGTGAATCTGACGACGGATGAAGTTCACCAGTTTGACCTGTTGGTAAAACCTCAAGTCTGCAACAGCAAAAATAGTCAGTGAAAGATGTGTATTCTTGTTAAATACAGTAATATACAGTAAGTCTATTTACTCACTCAGTTCAGTTCTCAGTTTGTGAAGATCAAAAGCATGGGCGTCCTAAAAAAAACAGATATAAACAATAAAATCAATAAACAAATCCATCTTAACAGGAAAATTCAGGTTTCAGGCATTATTCTTTAGGAAAAACTGAACTTTTTAACACCTAAAAACAGTCTTAAGCGCTAAACCGACCACCTAAATGATTATTATTTCTATTATAAGACATAAATGGAGTAGTATTGTTCCTACCTTCATGTGTTGGTAGATCTGGTCCATTGTTTCCGACTGATGGGAACAGAAAAGACACACGGCAGAGACGGGATGAGCCTGCCAGTCCGACCAGTCGCTGCGGAAGACAAGGAACATGAATTTTAAACTCCAAAAACAACACAACAACAAGAATTTTAATAAACATACAGGACTCAACGACTTATTTTTACAGTAAATACACACAAGTTTAAGGTTTAGTCTCGAGAAGCATGAAAACATTTAAAATACAACTAAAATTTTCAACATTTTCAACACATTTGTTCATTTTTATCTGGTCTAATTCCAACTGGACGACTAATTAAACGATTCAAATGTACAGGATAAATGGGCATCATGGTTAGACCCAAAATTTTAGAGAAAATATGTTAAAAGACAAGTCAGTCTCCGGCTTTTGTGTCCTGTCCCTTTTAGCTCTTTTAGAACAACGTACTCATCTTCGTCGTCAACTAGTTCACGGTCATCTTCGCTCTGCACTTCTTCCCACGTTTTCCCCAGTTCCTGCCAAAATCGAAAGAAACAACTTAAAATACAAATGAGTGAGCACAAGGTTGAGACGGCTGTGCAATAAAAATATAACTTGTCAAACGTATGGCTTTAGGAAACAAAGAAGAGTTGTATTTTTACCAGATAGTTGATAACGTAGAATCTGTCGTATTCTCTGTTGCTGGAGTTGATTCTGCGGTGAGACTTCTTCCTCATGTGATCCTTTAGTGTGGTTTTGTCTCGAAAGGTTTTCTCACAATACAAACACCGCAGACTGTCGAAATAGAGGGACAAAAATAAAACAAACAGACCTGGATTGTTAGACATAACTGGATCCAAAATGTGCTGCTTCATAAGACTCTGACCTGTCCAGTTTATTCTGTAGTGTGTCCAAGAACTGATCGCAGTAGACGACGTTGTCCGGGAGTCCGATGCTAAATGAGTGCTCTCGGGCCATGTGGTTCAGCAGAGTCGACCTGGAAACGACACTGTATCATCAAGAAAAGCCTCAAGAGAAACAAATCCTCCTCATTAACAATCTTAAGAGTAACACAAAAGGAAAATAATTATAGTCCACGATTTAGACTGCATTTAGTTTACACTTAAAATAAGAACTACCTTTCTATTTTCTCATTTTATTTAGTTTAAGTTTAGTCTCACGAACCGCACCTGTTTCCGGTGAACTCCTCGTTGCAGAACATACAGACTCGATGAAAGGTGGTGTCTTCTCGCTCTTTCTGCTGCTGCTCCAACACCTCCTCCTTTAGAAAACAGACCAAAACATCTGCACTGTTTTAAAACACATTATTGAGGTAAATTTTGAGACTATTAACCGTTAGTTAACTTAATCATTAAAAGGGTTAAGTAAGGTTAAACAAAATAATATAATCAAAAATAGAATGTGCAGATGGATTTATCTGGAAACAATATCTTAATCCAATGCCAGAATCTTTCATCATTACTTTAGATCAATTAAAACGACTCACGAGTCTTTTCTGTTGCAGCTTTTCTCTGAGTACTCTGTCTTCTGGAAGAACGTCACACAGAAGGTAATAGTCCTCTTGTTTCTCTGTGACAATGGTACAAAGTAAATTAAGAAACAGTCAAAGACTTGTGTTAAAGAAAGGTGGTTTTGTATTTTTTTCATTCTGTACTTCCTGGTCTTATCATGTTACAAGAACTGTATGTGTCAGAATTGGTGGATTTTCTACTACTCACCCACTGGACCAGTCGAGTTGGTCTTAATCACGCTGCAGAAATCTGACACAGGCTGCTCCAAGAATCTGCCTTTCCAATACAACAAATACCTGATGGAGCAACAGGAACATTAAAATAACACAAAGCTGCCTCAATGTTCCAGTTTACACAAATGCTCAATTGCAAACTGCAGATTTAATTCTCCTTATTCATGTCAGGGAAGCGATTTTACAGCCTTTATTCTCATCTTCATTAATCCCGATACTAGCGTTCATACTTAGGGAGGTCTGCGATGAGTTTGACGTCCGCGATGACCAGTTTGTGCTCCAGCAGCAGGTGTTTGAGCAGGACGTCTTTCTGCTGCAGAGGGACAGACTCGGAGCAGAAGAGACAGACCAGCAGCTCTGAGGTGGGACGGTGTAGACTGGGACTGGGGCTGTCCTCGGGCTGCTCCGGGAAACACAGGGGCTCCAGGATACTGTCCTGACCTGGGAGGAACAACACAACACCAGCTGAGAAACACAAAACTGTCCACTGTCAAAGAGTATCAGACACAAATTTGTTTTTTATTTATTTATTATTGTGAGATTGTTGGTGACAGATAGAATACATATAACTTGTTATATATTGCTATATTTTTGTCAGAAAACAATTAAGAAGTACACAAGTCTGGTGTGTGTGTGTCTGTGCATAATCATAACCAAATATAGGGTTTATGGTCCATTTTTTTCAAAACACAAGAGTAAAACTTGGTACATATAAGTGTATTGAGAACATGTGAAGAAAAAGTGGCATTTTATTTGGCTATATTATAAGATCACTACTTAAGTAATAATTATTCCTCTGCGATTCATGTTTATATCATACTATGGAGATGGTGAGACAGTACTTATGGATTAATGCTCTCTGAATGTGATAATTGTAAAAAATGTGGATGAATGATTAAGATTGCACTTAATTGAAACATTTTACGTAGGTTTTTATTTCTGAAGAAGTCATTATGGCGTGGATGTTGCTTGCCCAAGGGTGTCTTAAACACAATACTTACAGAGTACGAGACTTATTAGAGGATATTTTCTGGATCTCAGCCATTTCTAAACCCTGACGACGGATTGTGTCCGAGTTCAGTCACGCCAAACTGGGCTTCTTAGAGATGTATTTTTCTCTCTAAGAACTGTCAGGAATTATCGAATTGCCTTTAAACTTTTTAGACTCATATTTTATATAAAAAGATTGTACATTCTTTCGTTTATTTAACTATTAGGCTTTACTTGCCAACGAATTCTAAACCTTGATGAAAACAGAACTGGAAAAGGGCTGGACCATTGAAAACTTGTTAGCCTAGCCTGCTAGCTGCTACAAGTTAACTAACAGTTTAACGATATAACGGACGAGAGCCTGGTTTTGTTCACCCAGCTTTTTACTTTGGGGAGTTAAAAATACCAAAAAAGCCAAGGCAAATTGAGGAAAAATGTTATTTAACTCAGTGACACGTTTACAAAGCTCACATACCACTCTTGCTCCTGTCAGAAGCGGCCATCTTTGTTACCACGTGACCAAAACAGCAGCGAACGGACCAATCAGAGAACGCCAAAAGAGTCAATGGGGATTCAGGTAAGACTATTGTGTTCTTTGATTTGTAATGATAACAACACACTTTATGCCTCAGAAAGTTTGTACACATGACTATATTTTTAAGCTTTATTGTTTGATTGACAGGAAGAGGTTATTAAATAAGGATGCAATACAATAAAAGGCCACTAAAGGGCGCAATTATCACATTTATGACATATTTAAAGCTGCACTTACCATTTAACACATGAAATTATCTAATGGAAGATTTTATAATCAAATATAAAATACATACAGTATAAATACAGTAGTCTTACTTTGTTTGGTTAAGAGTTAAACAATAAAGGCAATAATCATGTTTTTGGTTCAGAATTAATTTATTATAAATTAGTTTGCAAAGATCAATACAGGGTTGCATGTTTGTATTGACATAGGTTGGTTTTGCTAACCACATTAAATTCACAAGTTAAATGAATGTCAGTCTATTGTAATTTAAAGATTATTTTGATGTGTCTTCTTTTATGTGATGCAGACGTGTGCTTTGATGGAATACTGTATGTGCTGAACGCTTTTGAATCCGGTCCAAGTCTTTAAAACCTGTTCACCTCTGGTCTCTATGGTTTTCTGCTGTTGCTGGCTCTGCTCAGGTGCGTTCAGATGCTGCATTTTTTACACAGAGCTAAGCCGATGTAATTAAACCCCGGAGAGCGACAACCGCAGGCAGGATATGATGTGGATTTCCGATTTGGACCACAACTCCCACATGAACCGCATCAATTTTCACATCCAAACAGGCAGAGAAATGATTTCTGCAGCACCATAAACAGTGAAGTCAAACAGGAACGACATGCTTTTTTAATCCAAGTCAAATTATTTAACAGTCTGGCTCAGGTTAAGACATGTGTATTAGGAAGATATCGGAGCGTGACATTATCTGCTGATATTTGTTTGATGCAGTGTTCAAATATCACATTTTCTGTGACTTCCTACAGACCTTTGCTTGAATCCTGACAGAGTGATCAGATCTAGAACAGCAGCCTCAATACAAAATGTGAATATGTCCGTAATGTAAATCATATTAAGACAATATCATATAAACCACAATTTTAAAGCTACTTCTTCTTTTCAGACCAGAAACAGCACAATGTGACTCATGTCAAAGTCACTTGTTCTAAACAAAGAACTGGTGCAAAGTAAACTGACTCTGGACACAACTGAATAGACATAAAACTAATCAGAGAAACAAACCATCATGTGATGACCACCTCACTGGTTACTATTGGTTGGAGAGGATACTAATACGAGTATGAATGGCCAGGGAGGCAAATGACCCTTTATTCAGAGAAACTTTTGTGACTGGGCTTTCATGTTTTGCTTTTCTTTTTTGTTGATAGTTTATGTGTGTTGTTCATTTGAACTTATTGTATTTCACTTATGAATTTAAATCAGTTTTTCTTTAGTACACTGTTTTTATCCTGCCACTCTTCTCTTCTCTTCACATTAATTGTTTTGTTTGTGTGACCCTGTCTTGTTTTCTGTTTTTCTGTCAGTGCCGCTGCAGTGGCCTAGTTTCCTCCATTAAGCTTTCAGGTAATCAAATCCACTGACAGCTCCAGGAATCTGCACAAACATGAACCCACATCCAAACTGCTCCGATCACCGTTCGGGTCCAGCCTGGTTGCTGTCGGCGACGAGGCGTTGCATAGCAACAGTCGGCTCAGCACCTGCTGCGTTTGGAGCCGGGAACCTTTCTAAGATGTCACTCAGTGGGCAGCCCGTCGCCCACATGGGTCGCTCTGAGCGGCCGTGAGCAGCCGTGAGCAGCGAGGGGGGCGCTGTGCTGTCCGTCTCAGAGTCAGGAGCAGATAAACAAGTGGACACACACTGAAGGGAGCTGAAACACACTCGTAAAGACACGATGAGTATTCAATACACCTCATTCATAATGAAATTACCAACTGTGTCGCTAACATTATTGGGCCACATGCACAAGTGGATTTTAACACAATAGGAATAAGAAAATAATAAATAAAAGTTTAATATGTGCACACTTTAAAAATGAAAAATAAAAATGGCAAAAAGCAAAGATATGACTGAGGTAGTTCTATAAACAGGAAGTGGCACTGAAATACACAATTCAAGTCAAGATCTTTAAAATTCAAGTAAAGCGACGATCACACATGTTTATATGGTTTGTTCACGCCCAAAATCATTGTAAATTCAGGCAGAGTATTGAACAATGGACTTTTAATATCTGATCAGATGTATTATGAGATTAGAAGATTGTTTTTACCTGTCCATATTCAAAATATATTCTCATAAAAAAATTAAAAGAAATTGCAGAAATGAAAGCAATACTTCCCAGACCACTGAGAAATGATTAACCACTGAATGATTTACAAAACACGTAAAGCAATAGACTTCTCCTGTGCCAGTGAAAATGACACACTATGATGACAT
>JAWCTZ010000986.1:0-26767 GCA_036850595.1 Rhyacichthys aspro | reverse complement strand
AGAGTCCAAAGGCTGGAGGACAACGTAAAGAGGCTGGAAATGGTGCAAAATTTTTAATAAAAACTCAAAACCAGTGTTGACGGAAATCGTTATCATAGTTTTCGACATGTTTTTGCGTCCGAAAATAATACGAAAACTAAATAAAATGAATTAGTGAGAATGAAAACGTCAAAGAATAAAAACGAAAATGAACAGAGTCTAAATCTAATGAGAGAGAGAAAGAGAACCACTTTAAATATAAACTATGTTAAAAAAATGCTTAAAATTCGTACTCTTTTTATTATTATTGAGATGCTCTTTCATTAAAACAATTTAAAATAAAGAGACATTTGTGTTAATAACTCGAGTGAAATCTGTCAATGCATTACCCTTTTTATTCTAGTGACTAAATCTATTGTAAATATAGAAAATTCTTATTGTATTTAGTTGGACACAGCTGTAGCTTAGCTTTATCGCTAACGCAAAGGGAAATATTAATAACATGGACCAAAACACACAGAATATTGTATTATGTTGCGTTGTTATGAAGTATTTCCAGTAACTAAACACACCAGAGTCAAAAAGAGATGTAAGAAGCTGTAGAAAGGCTTCTGTTGGAGCTAATGGAACGGCTAATGTGTCTGCTGGTTATACAGAATGTAAATTTAATGATACAGTGCCTTGTGTTTAATGCAGGTAACAGATAGATTATATATTTATGAGAATACAACAGATGTGGTTTGCAAAGGACAGGTTATTCTTCTGCTTGTGTTTTACTGAAATCATTAAATAGCACTTGTCTACTTGAGTTTAGTTGCTTGAAAACTGTGTCTATCAAACATTTCTTGCCTTTTCTCAGTGTCTTTCTTTCAAAAATGGACCGGATCATGGACCAATTGGGTCTACATTGAGTAATAATAGACTTTGGAGAATGAAGAGTGGAAAAATCTTTCACAAAACCATTCACTCAGCCTCTTTTGATAATTCTACAGAAAAGTGAGCTTCACAACGAGGTCATGAAAGCTACAGAAAGAAAGAAAGAAAGGCATTTTTGTTTTGAATCGTTTTCTTTTTGTGATTTAACAGAGGACTTTACTCCGACTGGTTTTAAAAATGACATCAGGAGAAGCATAACAACAGGTTTGATTCAGACTTCACATTTAATATCATCAGCAGCTTCAGTTCCGTCGCTGCCTTTTTCATTTTTAAACAATCCAATCCACTCTGCTGCGTTAATGGAAAATGGAAAATAACACTTTTTAGTTTTCAATATCGGAGAAAAAAAACAAAAATTGCAGCGATATCTATTCATAGGAAACAGCAGACGGAGAAGGTCCTCGTCTGGAGCTGTGAGGAATGATTAAATGCAGATGATTGAGGGCAGATTGAAAAAGATGGAGGGCTGGCGAAGTGAGTTAATGGAGCTGGGAGTCCCCACTGAGCGCCGCTGTGGCTGGGCCTGGAACCGACTTCATTTTCTGTGTAAATAAAACAGAAGGAAGTGTTGTCAGATGAGAAAATGCCGTGGCGTGAAACGATGTGACGACAGGTTTTTTTACCGTCGTCGTCGTCGGTGGATTTTCACGTCTCGCTGCGTTAACGTCCCGTCTCGGAGGTAAAAACAGAGGCTGAATGAATTAAACATTTTAGAAGATGGAGTATTGAGTTGAAATTGTGTTTGTGGTCCCTAAAGTGTTGACCTTTAACCTCTCGATCGGCTGGAAATGAGGTCTGCACATGAATCTAATGCTTATTGTACGCACTGTTTCCCTTTAAACTCAACAATGTGGTTATTAAAATGATTCACTAAAACAATTGCTGTCTTTTAGGACGTAAAAGTAGATAAAGGCACGAATTATATCACCATCTTATCCTCTTGTTTCTTTATTTTAGATCCTAGACGATTATATTTCAAGAAAAGGCCATGATTGTTGCCCATTTCAACACAAATCAAGCTGGTTTCCTCTTTGAGCTTTATTTTAAAAGAACTTGTACCAGGCTTTACTTTGTTTGTTACTCAATATGTTCCAATATTTTGTATAATATTTAATGTGGATGCTGTGATAATTAAGAAAGGTGCAACATTGAAAAAACCTCAAATATCAAAGAACTGGTCTTACATTAGTGACGTATAAATTGGGTCACTTCGTCAGGCTCTGAGCTGTGGATTAAAGTTTTTATTTATCTGGAAACTGCTCAGTAACTGCTGCAGTGAAACATATCGACTGAATCTGAATACTCCAGATTACCTAGAAAACACTTCCTCATTATTATGGTCACCAGGAAGACCACTTTTTTGTCATTATTGTGCTATCCATTATTTTATTTTTTTTATTTTTTATTTTTTTATTTTATTTCATTTTATTTTATTATTTTATTTTTTATTTATTTTTTATTTTTTTTTAATTTAATTAAATTTTTATTTTTAAATCTCTGTCTTTTTTCCATTATTTTTTCTTTTCTTGCAACTTGACCTAAAAGGCAATTAGAGAATTCAAATATAGTTTAATTTATTCATTAATTTAGATTATTTTTGGTTCTTTTTGAGACAGTGTAGACAGACAACAGGTTTAGTCGAGAGTGACACTGAGCAAATAACCTGAGCCAGAATCAATCCCAGGTCGCTCAAGGACCAGTTGAGCCCCATAGTTTAACCTGTAAAATAATCTTTCCTTATTATGCTTAGCACCAATAAATAAAATAAATAAAAATAAATAAATATAAAAATAAATAAAAAATAATAAATTAAAATAAATTAAAAAATAATTACTTAATAAATAAAAATAATTAAAAAAAATAAATAAATAAATAAATGAATAAATAAATAAATGAATAAATAGATAAATAGAGCAATCAATCAAAGCAGCAGCAGTGTGCATTCTCTTAGACTCAAAATAAATCCGTGCAGTTTGGAGCCCTTTACTCCTCTCTGTGTCCATAGAACAGCTCTAGTAAAGTTTTTTATTAAATCAAAACACATGGATCAATTGTTTAATGGTGTGTCACACAGATGCTGTTTGATTCATGTTCGTGTCATTTTCTTTCACAAAACTAACCCCTTGCAGAGGTCACTCCATTACCTTCTGTGATCGTTATTATTGTCTTTAATGTCTGCAGAGTCATTATGGTCATTATTTGAGCCGCTGTGGGCGTTAGCATTAGCATTAGCATCAGGCTTCACACAGAATACGCTTTAGGAACCTGTATTTAGTTATTTTTGACATGTTTAAAATCAAAAACTTGAATGTACTGTAATTTATTGCACAAAAGTTGTATTTACCACCTTTTGATTAAATAAATTCTATTAGCGCAGTTCAGATGAGATAAAAAAAACTACTTAAAACTTGTTTGACTTTTGCTAAAACTATATTTTTATTTTCATTCAGGCAGTTTTCTCTTCAGACGGATTAAAAAGTGATGTCAAGGCTGTTGGAGTGTTTTGTACCAGAGTAGATTTTGTGAAGAGGGTACACTTAATCAGACGAGATAAACAACTCAAGAGTCCATTCTCTGTGGCGCTGCAGCCCCCCTCAGAGTCACGAGTGGATGTTAAATCTCTGAAAAGCTACAAATGCGTTCGTTTTTTCTGCTCCAAACCTTTCAAATATGACTCTAGTGTGACTCACGCCTCGGTTTGTCTTTACTCTTCGCGTGACGCTCGTTTCAACATTGTATTTCGCTCGTCTCGCGCGGCCTCCTGGGACGCCCCGGCAGCGATGGCCACGGAGCGGGGCGTGAAGAACAATTACAGCCTCACACTTATCCTCTAATGCCCCCCGTTCACCTCCAGAGTGACTTCATCTGCTGCAGCCTCATCTCCATATCTCTATTACGCTGCTCCTCGACCGACGCTAATGAAACCCGCTCTCAACCTGCAGCGCTGCCTTCGCTCGTTAATAGAAACTGGAGTGTGCAGTTTGGAGAATGTCATTTATCACAACACGACCGAAACCTGGAAGAAACCCCTCCTTCTTCTGCAATACAGTATTTGTTGGAAATTATCTTTTTACGTTTGGACAAATTAAGGTTTGGTGAAGGTTGAGGGAAGACAAATAGAATAAAACAAAACGACAACTCTGTTTTTTAAAACTTAATCACGTCTTTGCTTTTATTATTTCATTTATTTTAGTAACGTCCATCTGTGTTACTGTGAGTTTTGTGTATTTATGTTGTTTATAACTGAATGTAAAGCTATAAATAACTACAAAACTTAGGGTTAATTCACTTTCTCTCGAGTGGAAACGTTCAGATCCAGGAGGAGACAGAAATTTTACAAACTGTGCCTCGAATTGTTAATTTTATCATGTTTTCATTTAATAACTTTCCACCATTCTGTACAAGGAGTGAGTGAATAGTGATAATGTAAAGTGATGGTATATTGTAATTGATTATGTTGAGATCAATGGATTAATAGACTCAGAGATATTGTTTTTAATTTAAAATGAATATTCCAAACTTCTGTCTGGTTATTAGTCTTTGCTATTTTGTGTTTATTGACTAAGCGCCGTTTGTTTAATCTCTGCTGCTGTTCATTTTGCCTCGAGTTTAGTTTAATGTCATGTTTTTCCTCACGTCCACTCTCTTTTTTTGTCCGACTTTAGAAGAGACCAGCTTCGTGGCACAGAACCCAAAAGAGTTGATGTTGACAATAGAAGAAAATACCTGAAAGGGAACAAATAAACGCAATTTAGAAAAATACTTGTGCACAATATTTTTTTTAACTATTTGATGATAAAACCAGGACTAAACCAGAATAAAACCATTATAATTCCAGGAAAATATAAACCTTATTAAAATGTTAACTAAAAAAATCTGGAATACACAAGTCTAACCATGAAATTACAAAAGAACAAAGTTGATTTAATCCTGGAATTCTTTAAACCGCTGTATTTTTTCTGTCTTTCTTTCTTTTAGCGGCTAACGTACCACTTTGTCTGTAGCTCTTACTTCTCTTACTGTAACTCTTTACTGTTCTATAGAAACCTATTGATCCTGTTTCCAAAGGCCTCTGTTCCACATCACTGCCTCTGTGTTCTTTTTGTGCACCGCATTTGAGTTTCAATCCATTTTTCAAGCCGTATCTTCTACACTTTTACCCTTACAGCCGAGAAAAGCGGTACAGAAGCCCTGACAGCGAGCTCGGAGGGAGTTTCGGGGCAGAAAGCCTGAAGTCAGTGTAGGTTAGAGCCAGAGGGAAGTGCGTCCGACAGCTCCGGTCTGTTTTACACGACTAATACGCCTCCGTAACGTACTCCGACTGTCGTTTATCTCTGCTTCCTGTCATCTTCTGCCCTTCTTCTGCCCCCAGCCTCAAACCTTTTCTGTTTTGTTCTGTTTTTCCCTCACCTCAGAGTCGTGTTTTTTTGTCGTCCTCCGGTGCACTTCCTCTTTGCCTGATCCTCATTCATCAGCGCTCGCCGTTTACAAACACAAGCATAAAGTAGATCCACTTCGAGGCAAAGCTGAGGTAAAAGACTAATTTATGAAGCTGGATTTATGCTCGTTTGTGCATTATTCCAGACGCAGCCGCCTCTCGGAAAAGAGAATATCGTATAAGACGAGTTCGAAAGGAATCAAAGGAAAACAGCGGAAATTAAAAGTGTTGTAAGAAATCCACTCGCTGATTAAAATGATCTATCTTTTTATTATAATTAAGTGGAATAGAAGGCAATCAGGCAGATGTCCCCGAATCAAATATAACTGAGACTTTGCTTCAAAACAATAAGAAATGGAATAAAAAACATTGGTAACAGTATAAAGTGATTCCTTCTAGTTAAGAAAATGGTTTAAACCCCAAATATTTTACTCTAAAAGCGATCGTTTCAAAAAGGAGCGCTCCCATTGGTCGACACTTGTCACATGACGTTCCAGGAAGTTTAATAGCTGCAGATAAAGTGTATTTTCAGCTGAATATGTCTTTTAACAGAGAAACAGCTGAAAAAAGAAAAGCATCAACAGAGAAAAGGGAGGCAACGTAAAACACAGATAAATACTGTCAATTCAATCACAAATCATCAATGTTCTTCCACATATCCAGGATTTACAGAAGCCTGACACAAAAACAGAGTAAAAACAGTTGAAATTCAGACCTGCCTGGTGCTGAATAATGCATGTTCTCTTAAAAAACATCTCAGAGAGGCACATGTTTGTTTAGATTTCATTTCTCACCAATTCCCCGTTAATTTAAGACAGGTACATCCAAAAGTAGGCCAAGCCAATCCTCACAATCAGACGGTGAATGAATGCATTTCTCCATAGAGCAACACAGACCTGAGAATAATACGTTAAAGAAGGTGGTTTTAAATGGTTTTGGTGAAATTACATCAGTTTTTGCAGTGAATTTAAACAAGATTAACATCTAAATGGTTAATTTAGAGACAAATCCTGCACTTTCTCTTTGAGTTTTTCAGTTTATCTCAATAAAAATGACAAAAACAACAGTATAAACAACAGAAAATATAAAAAGATACTTGAATAAAAAAGATTAAAAGGTGCTATTGAAAAAATAAAAACTTGAGTTCATTCCCAGTTGCAGCTAATTCCCTTTTTGCTCCACATTTCTCTGCATTTTTACCTTTTCTGCTCATGTTTTGCCAAATATACCATCAGCAACAGTCAAATCTGAAACCTCATTATATATTTATTACATATTTGACTTGGAGTTCTGTTAAAAATACAGCTGCTGCATTTTTGACCATTTAATATGTACCAAAGATCACGAGTAACGAAGATAAAAACATGAAAGGCAATGAGAAACGCACTTTTTAACGCCAACTGATCGACAACTATCACAAAAACTCTAACTCCTCATATTCTGGAGTGTGCTACAAACTCTCTTTGGCTCCATTTCGACTGTTGCTCTTTTATATTCCTTAAAATAAAATCTGGATTACACATCAAAGGTTTGAGTGTGAAGTAAAACAGCTCCTTGGACGAGAGAGAAACTCAAAAGCTCTGCAGATTTCTAGACTGACTTTGAACAATCTGGTTTCGCCGAAAAGCAGATCGTCTTGGCGTTAACACAGGATTTTGAGTTAATTAAAATGTGCTCTTGTGTTTTTGCATCAATTTAAAGGCGGTAATCTTCACTTGTAGCATTTATCTGTTGCTAAATGTCCCAAAACAGTCGTGTAAATGTGTCTGGGTCTGAAACCTCTCTGTTTTATATCGAGACGTGTTGTTTGAGCTTTACTCTAACACCTTGAGAGAAACTTCCTGAACTCACCTGCACCTTCTCTGTTGTAGCATCTACCTTTTTGGTCTTAGTTCTCCTCCTGAGTTTTAAACCTCTAGAGACTCCTGAAGATGATAAACAAACAGAAACACAACTGCAAACTTCCTCTCAGTTGAATTTGTGAAACAGCAGCTCGGTGTGACTTTTCAGCTTGGATTAAAGTGGCACTGCTCGGTTTTATTTTGGCTGTCGCTGTTTTAGACGCTGTTCTTTTTCTAATCTGTGAAGGAAAAACTCACTGTGTATGTAGGAGTTACAGAGGAATGTTAATTTTAATTATTGGATTGATATCTGCCCTTTTTGCACATAATTTTTTACATTATCTGCACATTTATTACATATTTGAATGGGAGCCGGTGAACTTGAGTTAAGAAGTTGAGCTGTTTTCTGTTGGAGCATCTCAAATTTACCAAAGACCAAGTGTGGAAGCCCTATTTACAGTGAGTACCGATGATAAAAACACAGAAAAAGCAACGAGAAACCACTTTTTAATGCGAACTGACCAACAATTAGCACAAAAAACTCTTCATGCAGATTTGCAGAAGCTTGAGAAAACTCACAGACTCAAAGAAAATATATCTCATCTCCTATAATCCCGATTCCAGTGTAGTTTAATGGCTAATGACAAAATAATAAAGCTGATTTAAAGGTGAAATGTCTTCTATTTCTATCATTGGTTTGTACTGTGACCTGGATAAATGCTTAATTCACTTCTGTCGACTATTTTCTTGTCATTAGCATCTGTAAACCTTATGTAATAATTCAATACAGCTCCATACGTTCGAGAAGAGGCTTTATAAAGGTAAAGCCCACTTCTTTTACCGACAGTGATCGATACACTCCTCCTCTCTCTGACTTTGGGATTCAGCGAACGGACGTGACTCTGCGGCTGTGATTAACTGTGCGTGAAGGAAGTCTGCATTCTGCTCATTTCTGCAGCTATTAACCTGCATCAGCGGTGCTTCTTATCGGCGTCAATTAAAAAAACAAGATTACAGCCTTGTAGGAAGAAGGAGGATTTGTGTTATCCCCGGATTTCCACTCCTCTCCTTCTCAATTGCCTTGTGTCTCGTCGGTTTCTGCTCAAACTGACGAGAGCGAAATGTGTTTTTAAAAGCTTTTGATGTGCGCAAATGTGGTTTAAGGACGTGAAAATATAGAGACTGGAGACGTTAGTGAGTTGAGGGAAGGTAAAGAGAGAAAGAAAGTCAAGAAAGAATAAGGCCAGGGACAGAAAAGAACCTTTAACTGAATCAATTTGTCAAGAAAATGTAATGTTTTGAGAGTGGAGCTCAAGTGTAAGCGTCAAGAAATTAAAGTTCAGTTGAAAATGTCCCTGGAGTCTTTGAGGCCGTCACATCACGAAGAAGGAACCTGGACACGAAGAAGACATGTCTCTCAACAAAAGGAATCGTAATTGGAGGAGAAATCTTCTGCTTCAGTGCCGTTGTGTGTCTCTGTATCTCTGCGTTTGTGTCCAGCTCTGAATGAGTGACAGAAATATAAACCAGTCGGTGTCTGAACGCGCATTTACCACCGTTTGAGGCAATTTCTGCTCAAAACTGTTAGAGATGAAAAGAAAACAACAACAATCAAACAAAACAATGAAAACATGGTTTAGAGAGGGTCACAGACAGACGTCATAACAGAGTGAGCAGCTTTAGTGGTTTTTAAATGATGGTTTTTGTGGTTCTGCCAAAGCTGTTTGTCAAATATAAAACACTTATTTGTGCAAGATTTGGACCCAATACAAAAAACAGATGGATTCATCCAGAACCAAAATGAAATCAGTTTGTTTAAGAAGCTCCAACCCTTTATTCAAGTCAACAAGTCACAATATGTGTTTATTTAATACACATTTAAACAATCCTGACATTTTCAAATACATAAACAAATATAAAAACACTAACAGTGAACGTCAGGAGTATTTGTGTGTGCAGGACGACAAAAAAACACATATTCCTCTGTCAAAAATTCAAAATAATAGAAATATTTGATGGAAAAAACTGAAATGTTCCAGTCTTCCATTTAGACTTTTGTTGTGGCTTAAAAAGGGTCACTTTGTCTTCGTTAAAACAAAGGTTAGACGCAAGAAATAGACAGAGTCATAATAAAACTCCTGAAAAACTACATCTTATTTTCCGCTAACGTCAAACTTTTGCCTCAAATTCGATTTATATTTTATGAAGATGTGACTAAAATACAGTGGTACACTTTACTCTGGAAAGTTTCAGTGAAATTATGTCTAATCAATTTCAGTCCAAAATGTCAGTGCTAGTTAATGCCATAATGAGAATAAAAGGCAGGTTATGAAAACATGCATCAGTTTTCGCTCCATGTTTAGAGATGTTGTTGAGATTTTTGTTCATTGAACCTAAATGTGCCCAAAAGATGATTTAAAGCCCACTTTTATTCCTTTTCCATTTCAACAAGGAGTGTCTCTGCAGAGATTTACATCACAGTCTGGGCTTAAACCAAATGAAAATGTAACTACAACTCGTTTTTTCCTCTGTTTTCTCGGTGGAACCTGTAAGAACGGACTTGAGGAAGGTGAAAGGGACTAAACTGAAGACTCCTTCTTGAATATGGATTTGTATTTTACTTAATGACCTCAGATTTCTCTTCAGCACAAACTGAGAAAAGGGTCCAGAGCCACAGATGGTTCATCAGACGAGAGAGTGAAGGATTTCAGGAAACAAGAGTCTGTAGGAGAGAGGAAGAGGAGGTAGGAGAGAGGAAGAGGAGGTAGGAGAGAGGAGGAGGAGGTAGGAGAGAGGAGGAGGAGGTAGGAGAGAGGAGGAGGAGGTAGGAGAGAGGAGGAGGAGGTAGGAGAGAGGAGGTAGGAGAGAAGAGGAGGAGGTAGGAGAGAGGAGGTAGGAGAGAGGAGGAGGAGGTAGGAGAGAGGAAGAGGAGGTAGGAGAGAGGAGGAGGAGGTAGGAGAGAGGAGGAGGAGGTAGGAGAGAGGAGGAGGAGGTAGGAGAGAGGAGGAGGAAGGAGAAGGAGGAGAGAGAGGAGGAGGAGGTAGGGGGAGAGAGGAGGTAGGAGAGAGGAGGAGGAGGTAGGAGAGAGGAGGAAGAGGAGGAGGAGGTAGGAGAGAGGGAGGAGGAGAGAGGAGGAGGAGGTAGGAGAGAGGAGGTAGGAGGAAGGGAGGGAGAGGGAGGAGGTAGGAGAGAGAGAGAGGAAGGAGGAGGAGAGAGGAGGAGGAGGAGATGAGAAGAGGGAGGAGAGAGGAGGAGGAGAGGAGAGGAAGAGGAAGAGAAGGAGGAGAAGAGGAGGAGGAGGAGAGAGAAGAGGAGAGGAGAGGAGAGAGGAGGAGGAGGTAGGAGAGAGGAGGTAGGAGGTAGGAGAGAGGAAGAGTCTGTAGGAGAGAGGAAGAGGAGGTAGGAGAGAGGAGGAGGAGGTAGGAGAGAGGAAGAGAAGGTAGGAGAGATGAGGAGGAGGTAGGAGAGAGGAGGAGGAGGGTAGGAGAGAGGAGGAGGAGGTAGGGGAGAGGAAGAGGAGGTAGGAGAGAGGAGGAGGAGGTAGGAGAGAGGAAGAGGAAGTAGGAGAGAGGAGGTAGGAGAGAGGAAGAGGAGGTAGGAGAGAGGAGGAGGTTAATAATTCTCACAAAACAACCAAAAAGAGACAAAGAGGCAATAACTGAACTAATAACTGCTGATTCTCCTCCACGCTAAAGCTAACGCTAATGCTAAAGCTAACGCTAAAGCTAAAGCTACATTATTAACACCAATAATCTTCAGAGGACTCAAGGCTGTACATGAGGCACATGAAACTTTACAAATGAACTGCATCTGTGTCATTGAGAACAAAGACAAAAAATAAAAAAACCTTCTGTGATGAGATATTTTTATCCACTTCTTTCATCTCTTGGTGGATTCTTTCTCACAAATGGCCCCTTTTAAAGTGTCAAACAACAAATCATCAGACTCATCAGCGAGGTGACATTCTGAACGTTAATGAGGCTGACGCAATCCACAGAAACAGACGGAGCGCTCCTCGGGGAGAAATGTATTTGATGTGTTCTTTTCAATGTTCACTTTGACCTCTGGACTGACGTTGAGGAGGCTCCAGGAGTCACCTACAGACCTCCGCTGCTTTGATCTGAAGGAAATAATCCACTCCGGCTCCGTCTCTCCTTTAACGAGGCTCCGATCGGGTTTTGAAGAATCTGCAAATCTTCGAGGTAGAAGCAGCCGTTTTAATCATAACTTTACGTGAATGAAACAGATCCATAATGTCGATATTCTACGGAAGGATAGTAAGGATTTTGGGGGCAATAAATGAGCAAATACAAACACCTCCACTTTGTTAATGTAAGAGGAAGACAATAGAAGTAATAGCAGCTTTAGAAATAGCTCATGCTACATTAACTGTGGAATTGCAAGAGATAAAAAGAAGATAAATTCACCTTGTACCGACATAAGAGGTATATTTAGTTGCTTAAATAATTTGAATTGGTTTGGTTTTTAACTCAAATGTTGGAAAAATAACAATAAATCATATGAAAATGAATCATACTCGTGGTGTTTGGTCATAAATCTGGTGAGAACATTATTAATCAGATGAGCCACACTCCTTTTGGGGTTTTTTTTTTGTGTGTTCCCAATGCATCCTGGGAAAACCCCTGCAGCAGAAAACCTTTAAAGACATTTGTCCCATGTTCAAGTAGAATATGTGTTGTTTTTTATTAATGAGACAAATATAAAGCCTGTCAACTACGTTCCCTCGAGCAAGTCCAGACGAAGCAGCACTAAAAGATTGATAAATATATTAGATATTGATAGACATTCTGCGCTTTTAGCACATTATCACAAAGAGAATAGTTTATGAACAGTATTTGAAGCAGGACTGAGGTGTGAATCTTTACTAAACTCCTCAAGTTACTGCTGTCTACATTAAAGCCCTGTTTGTCTATTTTATATTAGTATTAGTGGAGCAGAGTGTGACGTGAAGAATAGGAAAAAAACAGCATCAAAGGCTAAATTCATTTGCAAAAACACCCCATTTTACATATTTATTTAGACAAAGGTGAAAAAAAACATTAGGTGCTCACTTTTAATACAGTTTATTACTAAATACTATAAATAAATCATGTTTTTTGTGCTCATGGTTTTTACAAACAACAAAAAATGGTCCTTTTTATTCATCCGTCCAGGTAATAGTGAGGTGTAAGGATGGGAACTGATACGATTTTATCAATATCAATGCCACTAACGATTCTTTTATCGATTCGTGAAAGCTCTGTGTGGGAAAAAAAGTCATCTTAAATGCTTTTTTGGCAACAAACAAGTGGTTTTATTTAGTCCCACATGAAGATGTTTAATCATGTTGTGTGTATTTTCACCCTTTCATGAAATAACAGCCTGCAGTTATTACCAACGGCATCATTTTTGTCTCGTTTAGTGAAATAAAGCCATTATAATTCAAATTAAGATTAAAATTATTACGTTTTTGAACCAGTTTTGGATTCTCAACGTTACAAGATGATACTAAACTGGTAATAGTCCAGTAATCATGGTTTATTATGAAGTTCCTGGTGGTTATATGGTTATAATGAGCTTTGTTATCGATATTACTTATTAAATAACCAAAATAACTGTTATTACCACACTATTATCATACTATTACTGAGCTGGAATACAAAGTGCAACCAGAAAAACGTCTGTTCTCTTAAAATATCAAAGTATTTCATTGTAATTCTTTAAAATGTGAACCAAATAAACCTGATAAACCTGACAAATCCGAGCCTCGTTTTAAAGCCTAAGAAACTCATTGAGAAGTTGTCGGCAGAACGTAATTAAAAAGTGTCTGGCTTCGCCGTAATTTTCATCAGTCGTCATCCCTCGACTCGACGCTGTTCTGAATCAGGGCTTATCTCTCGAAGCCTTTCCCGAGACTTTCACAAATATTGAAAAGAGAAATGAATGTGCTGTGATTACTGCAGAAGTTTGTTAAATGCAACTCGTCTTATTTCTGATGAAGGAGTCTGTGGTGAGATCAGATGTTTTCAGTGTGTTCTCACCTTCACTCGGATCACTCCAGGACTAAGACTCATGCTAATGTGCTCTGGTTATTAATAGGACGCTTTAAACACCTGACTCACCTTAATTGGCTTCACTCAAGAGAAAAACATCCCCAGTGAAAATGAAAAGCCATCAATCTCTTCTCTGTTTGTACCTTCGCTCTGCTCGTCCTTGTCCTCACTTCTCTTTTGTCCTGCCTTTCTTTGTCCCATTTACATTTATCTACATCTACGTAAACAGATGCATATACAATAAAATATCATAAGTTCTTTACAAAATGTACAAGTAGCTTTCGTAAAATGAGCTGTAAGAAGTAAACAATCAGTGCAAATAAGCTACGAGCACAGTTATAATGATTAATTGTGCCTGGATTGCATAAAATTGCATTAAAGTAAGGCTGATGTGACACTAGATGCCATCTCTTAGTTTATATTTTTGGCTCTAGGTTTTAAAGAATTTGATTTTTGCTACAAAGATAAATAAAACCTGTTAAAATCCACCCAAAAACCTGTTCCAATCCAACTAAAATCTGTTGAAATGCAACTAAAACCTGTTCAAATCTGACAAATACCTGTTCAAATCCAACTAAAACCTGTTCAAATCTGACAAATACCTGTTCAAATTCAACTAAAACCTGTTGAAATCCAATTAAAACCTGTTCAAATCTGACAAATACCTGTTCAAATCCAACTAAAACCTGTTCCAATCCAACTAAAACCTGTTCAAATCCAACTAAAACCTGTTCAAATCCAACTAAAACCTGTTGAAATCCAACTAAAACCTGTTCAAATCTGACAAATACCTGTTCAAATCCAACTAAAACCTGTTCAAATCTGACAAATACCTGTTCAAATTCAACTAAAACCTGTTGAAATCCAATTAAAACCTGTTCAAATCTGACAAATACCTGTTCAAATCCAACTAGAAGCTGTTCCAATTCAACTAAAACCTTTTGAAATCCAACTGAAACCTGTTCAAATCTGACAAATACCTGTTCACATCCAATTAAAACCAATTAAAATCCATCTAAACCTGTTCACATCCAATTAAAAGCTATTCAAATCTGTCTAAAAGTGTTCAAATCCAACCACAAACAGTTTCCATAAAAGGAATGACCCTAAAAATGACAAAAACATGAATTACATTAGATTTATTATTGTCTGTCACAGTTAACATAATATAAAATAAATTGACTGTTATTGTTAAGTTAAATCAGAGACTATTAAATCCCAGTCTGTGTTATTCCTCTGGATCCAGTGTTTAGTAGAAGATGGCTGTAGATTTAAGAGACTGTTGCTGAATAATTTTGCTTCACTCGTTGATAATGTAACCGCTGCAACAACTCTATTTCTTATTCCGAGATTAAAGTTTATCTGGATTTTGCAGAAACGTTACATTTATCGTCTTCTTTCCCGTTTCTCTTTCTCCTATAGCTCTCTCTCTTTCTCTGAGTCGTGTGTGACGTCTCTTTTTATAAAACGCTGTGAGAGTGAGTCCAGGCTTTTCTCCGAGTGTGTTTACATTCAGCCGAGTGTCAGGATGAAGTGACATTCTGTATAAGGGACGTAGTGAGGGACTGAATGTGTTTGTGAACGGTGTCTGTCTCTGATTAAATGTTGATGTCCAGAGTCACGACTGCAGCAGCTGGGCCCTGTTCAAGATAAATGATGCTTTTGTTGTAAACACAAAGGCACTCTTTATTTAGAAATGCATCCGATGGCCTTGTTTTAGTTCAGCAGCAATTCAAGTGTTTGTAATAAAGTGGTGAAATGTGTCAGAAAATAGCACACACAGTTGATTTAAATAAAGAATATAATGTTGTAGTGGTTCCATTTTGTTTGTTTAATGCACTGATGTCAAACTCAAATCGTTAAAGAGTCGTAATAGTAAATAAGAATCATTTCAGGTGAGAAATCCAACTAAAACCAGCTCAAATCCACCTAAAACCTGTTCAAATCCACCTAAAACCTGTTCATATCCAACTAAAACAGGTTAAAATCCAACCAAAACTTGTTCCAGTCCATATAAAACCTGTTCACATCCAACTAAAACCAATCCAATCCAATTGAAAGGTGTTCAAATCCAACTGAAACCTGTTCAAATCCAACTAAAACAGGTTAAAATCCATCTAAAACCTGTTCATATCCAACTAAAACAGGTTAAAATCCATCTAAAACCGGTTCATATCCAACTAAAACATGTTTAAATCCATCTAAAACTGGTTCAAATCCAACCAAAACATGTTTAAATCCAACTAAAACCGGTTCAAATCCAACTAAAACATGTTTAAATCCATCTAAAACCGGTTCAAATCCAACTAAAACAGGTTAAAATCCATCTAAAACCTGTTCATATCCAACTAAAACATGTTTAAATCCATCTAAAACCGGTTCAAATCCAACTAAAACAGGTTAAAATCCATCTAAAACCTGTTCATATCCAACTAAAACATATAAAAATAAAAATTTAATAAAATTTAAATGTTTAAATCCATCTAAAACCGGTTCAAATCCAACTAAAACATGTTTAAATCCAACTAAAACTTGTTCTGACATCAGTTTAATCAGAGAAACAGCAAAAATAAAAAACATAAATAAAGAAAAGTGAAGCAAAGTGAAACAATTCACACAAAGTTAGTCCACTTTTACTTTTTTAATGAAAGAAAAGCAGGAAAGAGTAGAAAAGATAATGTTGGTGTTGGTTGTTGTTGGGACCAGGATGAAATAATAAATTCAGTATGACGTGCATCCATTACATTTCTGGAACATGAGGCACCAATGATGAGAACAAATAAAAAAAATCACACACAATCACAAACATTCTCTGCAGCGACACTGATTGACCTGGCCTTTCCTCTCTCTGTGTTCTGAGTCACTAAAAGTCTCGTTCATGACTTGTTTTTATCGAGTTGAGTCTAAAAGCTGCTCTGTTTCCTGAAACTCTTCCATTTATTCTCTTTATAACTCAGCTTTTCCAGCTCCATTAACTTTTTCTCTCCGGAGTGACCTTGACGCGTCTGCATTTCTATTTTAAGTAACTTTAGAGAGCGGTTTGTAAAATTTAACAGCTCCCTCAGAGGTTCTAAACCAAATTCTCCATTTTACCTGCAAGATATCGAGTCTTTTAGAGCTCCCGTTACTCTTTCTTTTTTCTTTACTCTGTTCTGTTTCGACGCAGGCTGGAGGAGGCACAGCGGCCCCTGCTTCAGACGCCTCCACCTCTTCATCCTCCTCCTCCTCCACCACGACCTCGACCCCGACGACGAAGGCCGAGGAGAAGAAGCTGCTGTCCAAAGACTCCATCTTGTCTCTGTACGGAAACAGCTCAGTGGGCAGCCAGCCTCAGGGTCAGCAGCAGCCGCCCAACACGGGACAAGGTCTGGATTATTCATTCTTAGACCTAAATCTACAACCTAAATCTCTTATTATTATAGTCTGTAATGTAGCATGTTAGCTTTCTGCTGTTTTCCACTTAAACAATTTAATACAGCAGAAAAATATGCCAAAGCTCCAGTCATAATCCTCCAAAAGAAATAGTAACAGGTGCATAGTATCGTAAGAAAATAATAAAAACAACATCACCAACATTTATCCATGTTTCATTTCTCTATTTTTATCTTTTTTGAGCTGTTTCTCTGTAAAATAAGTCGTATTTCCAACAGAATAACCCATTTCCTTGGTTTATTTCCTTGTTCCTTCGTTGTTGACATCAGTGTCGACCAATGGGAGCGCTCCTTTTTACCTGAAGTGAGCTGTGATTGGACAAAATCCTGCTGTGGACTGATCATTCTCATCTATTAAAATCCTTCATTATAAAGACTAGATCACGTCTTAAGGTCTCATTTTTTCAATAAACTTTAGGAGATTACACTGAAAAACTAAATGCAACAGTTAAAAAATCAGGAAATGGACTTTTAAATATAAGACTGAAGGAAGATAGTCTTATTTTTCTTATATTTGAGAAAATATAATCGTTCATACTCTCATTCTTTAACCTTTTAAACATAGGTGCATGTTCCAAGAATGACACTATTATATGGTACATATATACTCCCTATTCACTCAGCATGAGTCATTATATTACTTGACTATCACCTTGTTATTGTCGAGTTGGAATATAAGGTGCTTTTATACTAAAAAAAGAAGCATTTGTCTCATTGTTCCTGGATTTATTTCAAAAACTGAAAGACTCTTGTTGTTATTATAATGTTCCTGCATAATCTGAAGAATTAATGCCTCTTTCTGTCAGTTTTTAAGCATCTTTTTGAGTTGAATCAATGAGAAACTGCCCTCACAATTAATAAATAGTCGCCATATTGGATCACTCTTCTGTTTTAGTCAAAAATGTTTAAAATAACTGTAGAGAAACTGACCTTAAATCACTTTAAATGCATCATCCACGAGAAAATATGGTCTTCCTATAAATTATTCCACACAAACGCACCATAATTATCCTCATGCAAAGATTTCCATTTGCTTAGATCCTTTGAGTTTTACACTAAAAGCCAACGATGACTGAATTCCTCTGACTTTTTTGAGACTTCCTTCAGTTTAAACACATATATTAAGGCTTATAAATAGAACATAACCCTCAGGTTAATGGCAATGTGAAATCCAAACTCAATATATCCTGCTAAAAGCCAAAGCGTTGAATTTTTCATCTCCATATGCTCAGCTCGGGGGCAGACGTTCACGTTTTAGTGAGGTGCTAAAAGGGAAGGTGCGGCCTGAATTTGTGGACGTGGGGTCAGAGCGCTGATGTGTAAATATACTGTATCCTTGATGTCTCGCTCCAGAGGACGGATGCAACATGAAAACACGGAGGAAGGTCAGTGCACAGTGAAGCAGGCACAGGTTCACCGCACGCTGCATTTAGCCCGGTCCCAGCGCGGTCGTAAAAAACCCACAGTCTGCAGATTTACCCCGGGCTCCGACCAGAAACCGAAGAGCCAGGACGGTTTATGGCTGTGTCTGAGCGTAGGAGGCCGTTAGCGTCAGCTCCTAAAACAAATATATCTGCGTGACGTTTCCACAAACCTCTGGGACAACGAGGGAGGGCTTTTTACTGCATAAAGATAAACAGGATAAAGAGGAAAGAGTCCCAGAGTTAGCGCCGCCGACACAAAGGTCCAGGAGTAGGTTGGAGTAGGCTGGACAGATAACGAGGGTCGAGGGAACGGAGGGCTTTGAATGTCAGCAGAAGGGTTTTAGTGAAGATGTCTGTGGATTAGAGGCTACAAATCCACACATAAAGTCAGTGAGTGTCTTCTTCGGTGGAAAAAATAAGAGATTTAAATAAGAGAGAGTGAGGACAGGTTTGTGGGTTGGAAAAACACCTGTAAACACCTGCTTTAAGACATGATACTGGCTTTAGAAGCAGTTTGTTGCGGTCAATCTTTGGTTATGTTTATTCTTTATTTGTCAAAAACCACACACAAATACATTAATTTAACAAGAAAAGAGATGTTTTGTACCAGATTTACTTTCCGTCTTTAGTCCCAGCAACAATAAAACATCTCAGAGAACAAACTTAACATTAATTCATAGTTTAAATACTTCAGCCAACATCTGCAGGCTACTCTCTCCTTGGTGAAAAGCCATTAAAGTATCAGTCTGAAAACATTTTTTATTACAGTCTGTTTTTGTTTGTACGACTCTGAGAGCTGCCATCTTTTATTCTGTCTCACTGTGCAGCCTTTAACTTTAAGCCACAACAAGATATTTCGTTTGTTTATCGCTCACAAAAAGAATAAATAAAGAGTGAAGGTTTCTTTAGTTGCTCCACAAACATTTGAGCCAAAGGAAAATCGAAGAGATGGTTGTGACAGCTTTTGGTTTGACACACAATAACGTATTAAAAGTCTGATTTTTTTACTGTTGCATTTAGTTTTTCAGTGTAATCTCTTAAAGTTTATTGTAACAGGAATCATCTGAAAAAATGAGACCTTAAGACGTGATCTAAGATTTAAAATGAAGGATTTGCAGGATTTTGTCCAATCACAGCTCACTTCAGGTAAAAGGAGCGCTCCCATTGGTCGACACTGACGTCAACAACGAAGGAACAAGGAAATAAACCAAGGAAATGGGTTATTCTGTTGGAAATACGTCTTATTTTACAAAGAAACAGCTCAAAAAAGATAAAAAATAGATAAATATGCAGCTAATGAACCCTGTGTGTTCTCTGTGCTCCAGGTCTGTACATGGGACAGCCCCAGATGCAGTTCGGGACGGTGATGATGCCCAACGGCGGATACGTGCAGCAGGGCCAACAGAACGTGTAAGGGTCCAACAGGGGCAACAGTGGAGCATGAACCAGGTAATACTCACCTCCGCTGCTCAAACTCACTCACTTTCTGCTCTAGTCCTTCTCCAAATGTGTGAGAGAAAGATTTTAGGAAGGATCGCTCTAAAATAAAAGTAAATGCACTGATATTATTGGTGTGCTCGTGTAATTTTTACCTAAATTTCACTTTATTTCATCATTTTATATTGAACTAAAAGACACAGGAGGAGATAAGTATTCTTCCTGTTTTGAATTCATATTAAGGCGTTGAAATCCATTTGAATTGGAAAAAAATGTACTCACTCTGCTCTAATTTGCATCAACTAAAACATTAAAATGCACACATTAATGTTTTAGGATCGTGCCTTAGTGACTATATAAAATGTTTCCATAAATTTTTCCCCACTGTTAAATATTTCATGAGAACTTACAGAAGCAGTCAAATTCACATCGAGTCCTCAAGGTTTTTCTGTTTCCTTGAGGTGTTTTTTAAAATGTAATGCACATGAAGTGGAATGGAAACATATTTTTTTAAAGCAGCACTGATTTCAGAGTAGAGTAGAGTAGCCCAGATCCCTCCACAGACTATTCAAACCAGCAAGTTTGGAGTCATTTTAGTGTATTTTGTACAAATACGACTCTCTTAGAATCCAGTATTGGTCTATTTCTGGTTCGTCAGACTCATATTTTCATCTGAGAACACATTTTTTGTACAGAACAATGAGACAACACTATTTATCTGCTGAATATGAGTCATATGTATAACATTATTAACAAAAAACAGCCTTATCAAACAGATTTATATGATTCCCGCCACAAAAAGTGCAAATCTTTCTTCTTTTTGTCTATATCTTCATTGTTGGACGGCAATAAAAAGACTCCAGACAAAAGAAAGCGACTGTATCCTACGAGTCAAACACAAAACTCCTGAAAAGAAAAGTCTGAACTCACTCTTCACCTGTCGACTTTTAATAAAAACACACCTAATGAGCGTTTTTCTGTCAACATTTTACTCTCTTAGCCTTAATATTTTAATTTAATGTGAGAACTCGCTGTAAAACATTGCGCCACTTTGACATTTTTTAACAGAGAAAAGTAAAACCACCAAACACATAAAACACTGTGCATTTCAAACACATTTTAAATCACGTTTTCAAAGTATTTTCATTCGTCTCCAAACCCGACCTCGGTTTAGCTGCCGCTGATTGAAACACGGGCCCCGCTCCGCTCGGTGTTGTCCCGCTCCGACGCCACACGCTGCACTTTGATTGATTTAAAACAAACAAAAGGAAGGCAGGACGAGGATCGACTGTACAATCCCACTTTATATTTTACCCAAATCCCAGCTCTCTTTTATTCTCCTTCCTTTCTTTCTTTCTCCTGTTTTGTTACAGTTACAGCACAAAGCGTCCCACTGATTAATTTGTTCCTGCAGCTATTGATTCCTTTAATAGCTTTATGGACGTCCGATGCTTTTTGCTTCGGTCGATTGTTCACGGCGGACTGAGCAACAAAGTGTGGTTGAGTAAAACACGTACAGAGTCCCGTTGGTGCATTAAAACCATAAAAGAGTTGTAGAAATACACTGAAAGTCCTTAAAAAGTGCTCGTATTAACTGGCCATCTGCATCTGCCTCGTAAACTTTGAACCTTTGCCTTTACACCGGGCGTCATTACCATTTTAATGAGACAGCAGTATGTAAATTAGCCGAGCGGATCCAGGTTAAGGGCGAAGGAAGTGATGTGATTTGTGTGGGCTGTAGTTAAGGCTGACTGCTATTAACATTTTAATCACAAAAGCAAGTTAATTATCAAAAGTAAGTACATTAAATGACTACAATTTGTGTAAAAAATCTATCTAAACTAATTGGCTCGCTCCTCAGTTTTGGATTGGACCATTGGACTTATGTATTAACAAGTCATCTTCTAGTTATTGACTGGTTTAAAGGCTTCTCTCTTGTATTCCAGAGCATTTGAGTTACATTTATTCAGCTCAGAGGCTTGAATTTGGTGAATAACAAAGATTAAGTCCAGTTTAAAGAGGCCACGACCCTTCATTTTAACAAAGACCAATCACTGCAACAACAATTCTCCATAAAATTCCACGTTTTTTACCCATAAACAGCCTTTATGTTCAACCTGACGCCGTAGCTTCATTGGGAACATGTGCGTCTAAGATATAACGTCATGTTTTTGAAGCTTTTTTAGTTGCTCGTGTTAAAATGCACCATTGCAGCTCAGTTTTGTTGATATAACACAGAGAAATAACCATTGTTTTAAACTGAAAACACATTATTTTACATCCTACGCTAAGGTTTGGGGAAAAAAATGTAAGTGTTCCAGTTTGTATGTCTCTGAATATGGTCACTCTAAAAAAAAACGAAGTACAGTAATAAGCACACTGTATTCTTAAGAGTGTGGACGTTAGCGTTAGCACGATTTAATGCACTTAACATTAGCATAAGAATAGTCCTTGGTAAGATCTTCAGTTTAAATCATTAAGTAAGTCCAATATCTCTGTCTGTTTGAGGATTTATAAGCTTTTCTCAAAAGGAAAGAGAAGGTGTGAATCCTCAAATAAACCATGGTTCAATCCAAACAACTGGTCTTTGTTTTGTCAATAAATATTGTTTGTTTTTTGTTTTTATCTCTCGTCATTATTTTTGCTGTTTTGCTGCTTAGACGTGACTTATTTATGCTTTATCATTTTGTTATGACTGAAGCTGTGAGCCCTTGAATACATAAAAGTAGTTATGGGTGAAGGTAATGTTGGACCTAACAAGAGACGTGTGTTCTTTCTTCGAAGGCTGCGAGAACAAAATGACTTCATTTAGTTCTCACAGCCTTGGTTTGGGAGTTCTTGAAGCTTGTTCTTGACACATCGTCTCAGCAGAACTTTTTTCTTGTGGGTGTCCAAGAATTAGTTTGTGATTTGTCAGAAATTTAATGCAGAAAAGCGAAGAGTTCTGCGTTTGAGTTTCTGGTGAAGTATGGAAAGTTCTTGTTCCACATCAAGAACAAGAACTAATCTCTCTGTTCTTGCCTTTACAGTCGTATAAACCATTTACTCTAGATTATAAATGTATTCATTCATTAATTCAGATAGAAACCCTCAGTGTTTCTTATTGGTGAGAGACTAGATCATACACTTCTTTAGTGTCTCTTCCATCGATCATGCTTTGGTCTCTGTTTCCAGTCAGAACCTGGTCTTGACTGTAGCTCTCTCTTTGGTTCATTATTCCCACAATGCACCTGTAAAGCTCTAACATTTGTGCACACAGACACAGTCAGACCTGTGTGTGGTTCACTGTTACTTTGTCAGCAGCTTCTTGACGCTCGGGGGGGTTAATGAGAGTCCATAAATCACCGGGGCGTGCACATCGAGGTGGGTAGTGCACGTGGAGGAGGAGGAGGAGGAGGAGGAGGAGGATGAAGAAGAAGCGCTGGGACGCTACATGTATGTTCACTCTGCACACGGAGCTCTCAGATGGACAGATAAGTGAGCCGCGCTGCACCAGAGCACATTCATAATAGATTAGAGCCGTGTGGAAGGAAGCAGGAGGCGAGTGAGGAGGCTTTTAGAGCAGAGGTGAAGGAAGGGAGCAGGAGACAAGAAACCTCAGAGAAACCTCAGAGAAACATCCAAGAAACCTCCAAGAAATCACTGAGAAACCTTCAAGAAACCTCCAAGAAATCACTGAGAAACCTTCAAGAAACCTCCAAGAAAACCTCAGAGAAACCTCCAAGAAACCTCTGAGAAACCTCCAAGAAACCTCTGAGAAACCTCCAAGAAACCTCTAAAAAACCTCCAAGAAACCTCTGAGAAACCTCGAAAAAAACCCTCCAAGAAACCTCCAAGAAACCTCTGAGAAACCACCAAGAAACCTCTAAAAAACCTCCAAGAAACCTCTAAAAAACCTCCAAGAAACCTCTGAGAAACCTCAGAAAAGCCTCAAAACTTGGAACCAAGAAACCACCAAGAAACCTCTAAAAAACCTCCAAGAAACCTCCAGGAAACCTCCAAGAAACCACCAAGAAACCTCTAAAAAACCTCCAGGAAACCTCCAAGAAACCACCAAGAAACCACCAAGAAACCTCTAAAAAACCTCCAGGAAACCTCCAAGAAACCACCAAGAAACCTCTGAGAAACCACCAAGAAACCTCCAAGAAACCACCAAGAAACCTCTGAGAAACCACCAAGAAACCTCCAGGAAACCACCAAGAAACCTCCTCTGTCTTTGGTGTTTCTGTGTTACAGACGTGCAGACGTAGTAAAATGTTTTGTCTTTTTTGTTTTAATGTGAGGTTTTTCTCAAAAGGCAAGAGGTTGAGGCAAATGTTCGGAGAAGACCGTCCAAACCAGATTTTCTGATACAAAGTCTGCGGTGAATTGCAGACCTGCTCCTGCTTTCTATACAACACTTAAAAGTCAATGTTTCTGTGAAAAATATGTTAAATTAAGCAGAATAATATTTAGGACTTGATTTGTGCACAGATGCATATATTATACAATGACACTGGAACACAAGAAAATCAAATTCTTCACATACAAAAGTAAAAGAGTTGAATGTTTGTGTGTTTGTGTCCCTCAGATGAGTCAGCAGATGTCCGGCGTGGCTCTGAGCGGGACAGGCCCCAGTCCTCCCGGGGGTCCCGTCCAGCCCGGGGCCCCCTCGTCGGCGGGATGGCCCTCAGCCGCTCCGTCCTCGGGCCAGACTCTCAGCACTCAGCTGTGGAAGTGACGCCGGTCCCTCCTCACGTCTCAACGTCTCAGCGGAGGTCAAAACGCACAGAGCCCTTCGACCCCGAAACCTTTAAAAACAAAAAAAAACAAACAAAAAAAAACTGCAGTGGAAAAAACAAACGGGCAGCTCCTGTGTTCCGTCTTTCTCTCGTGTTGGTTCGGTGTTGTCGTCTGAAGAGAGACAATTATCCAAAAGAAAGCTGCTGGACCGTTGCGTATAGTGAACTATTATCAGTACCAAATGGTAGTTTAGTCTTGAGTATCTGCAGTAGATAAGGCTGTAGTGTGGTCGGTGACGCCACAGACTGAAGAGAAACATGGACGTAGTCATGTCTAGAACAGAATATGACTCACAACAGTATATTTATTCCATTTCTTTTAGTTTCCATCTGATTAACTTTGCTAATCCTGCAGTTTTAGGTCATACACCACTCTAACTAACATTTTTATTTACAACCTTTCAACAATAACAAAGCATTAGAAAACGAAGACAGTTATAAACCACATTTATAGCCATAGTCTGTTTAATAAACTCCTAAAATACTTAATGGTTTATTAGCATTAGCAGCTACAAAAGGTATTAGAAGCTCTCTGCTTTAGCTAATCTTTAATCTTAATCATCACAAGTCACAGCTAACCAGTATCTCATGTGTCATGTTTTATTTTCATTATCCGGAGCATCTTGTAAAATCCATAAAAATATAACAACATAACAAATATAAACTATGGCCCAATGGAAATCTGAAGGCTTTACCATGATTTAACTAAATTTGACAGCTACTTTTTTTGTGACGTAGCAGCCTATTGATCCATTAACATTAATCATAATAACATTAATTCCTATTATTTATTATAACATGCAAGAACTATGTTGAATATTGCCTGATAACAATATGACCTGTTTAATAAGTCATATCTGAATAACCCTTTATTTTGACATAATATAAGTTCTTCTTCGAATCAAATAAATGAAGAAATATAAGGCTCTAAACCACACATGTCAAACTCAAGGTCCAGGGGCCAAATGCGGCCCTTTGCAATGTTTTATGTGGCCCTTCAATACATTTAGGTTAAGGCAGTTTTTGCTACAAAGACATATAATGTGTTAAAATTCTACCTAAACCTCTTCAAATCTGACTAAAACCTGTTCAGTTCAACTAAAAGCTGTTAAAATCCAACAAAAACCTGTGAAAATCTGTCTAAAACCTGTTCAAATCCATGTAAAACCTGTTCAAATCCATCTAAAACCTGTTCAAATCCATCTTAAACCAGTTCAAATTCATCTAAAACCTGTTCAAATCCAAATAAAACCTGTTCAAATCCATCTTAAACTAGTTCAAATCCATCTTAAACCAGTTCAAATCCAAATAAAACCTGTGAAAATCAGGCTAAAACCAGTTCAAATCCATCTAAAACCTGTTCAAATCCATCTAAAACCAGTTCAAATCCATCTAAAACCTGTTCAAATCCATCTAAAACCTGTTCAAATCCATCTAAAACCAGTTCAAATCCATCTTAAACCAGTTCAAATCCATCTAAAACCTGTTCAAATCCATCTTAAACCAGTTCAAATCCATCTTAAACCAGTTCATATCCATCTAAAACCAGTTCAAATCCAAATAAAACCTGTTCAAATCCATCTTAAACCTGTTCAAATCCAAGTAAAACCAGTTTCTATAAAAGGAGGAAAAATAATGTTAAAGATAACTTTTGACACTGGTCAAAACTGGGGCTAAATCAAATCTAAAGAAAGATTAAACCAGGACTTTTTTATTTGATCACAACATATTTAGATTTAAGGCTCTGATTGGACGATTATTTTGACATTCACAAGTGTGGATTATAATATTACTACGATACAGATATAGAGTTGATATTAGATAAATGAGGCTGAGGTTGAATTAGTGACCAATATTTACTCCAGAAACTCTTCCAGATCTTCTCTATGGCTCCACACACTCTTCATACAAACCTTTATGTTGTTATTTATCACATTGACTCCGTCCACTCCTCTCTACAGTCTCTGGGCCTATGCCCCCTCCTCTCTGCTGTGTAAATACCCCTCCCTCCTCGTGTATAGGGCAGATAATCGTCTAAACAGTACTGTACTGTATTAATGTGACGTGAACTCCCTTTTTCCAGAGCCATAATATTGAAGAGACTCACGGTTCGTCAGTTACTTGTGATTTTGCGTTAATCGTGCGACCGGCGTCCTGCGTGGAGCTAATAGGATCCGACTGACGCTGGTTTGGCTGCAAGCTGCTTATCCGTGTTATTTTGCACTGACATGAGTTTTGACTGGGTCTTAACTGGAATAATGACTTAATACAAGCAGATGGGGTTAGAGCTTATGCACACAGCAGCCAGTGTTTATCAGTCTGCACCAGTGTGAACAAATAAAAATACATAAACTAATCAGAGTCATTGGAATATAGATTCAGATTCTACAAAATCCTTCGTCTTGGTGTTTTTTTTCCACTAAGTCAGCCGTAATGTTATGATTGTT
>JAWCTZ010000985.1:0-26748 GCA_036850595.1 Rhyacichthys aspro | reverse complement strand
GAACAGGTTTGGATGGATTTGAACAGGTTTTGAATGATTTTTAACACGTTTTTAGTTAGATTTAAACAAATAAATTGGGTTTGTCGAGTAAAATGGACATAAGTTGTCATAAAAACTGCTTCATCTGAACTTAAATAACATAATTAAAAGATTTCCATTACGCAGGTCTCCCTCTGCGTCTGATTGGTCGAACCATCCCTCTACTGAGTCTGATTGGTCGGCCCGCCCTCCTCGGTCTCTCATTGGTCAGCAGATGGCGCTCTGAGTGTCTTAAACAGCTGTGGGTTGGACGCCAGTGACCTATCTCTTCTGGCACAGCTCCCTGAAGACATGCTCACAGTGAAGTCTCTGCCACACCTCCTCAGCCAGATCAAGGGCCAGAAGAAGGACCCAAAACCGCCCGGATACCAGCCCTCAGGTGAGATCTGATTGGAAAAGAGAGGTTAGATATCTCTTTAGCCGTGAGGTCTGATTGGTTTAGCTCATAGATATTAGTCCATGCCCCTGTCCTCAACCAAAACAAGGGCAAGAAGAAGGACTTTCCTTTAAAACTGCCCAGATATCACTTCACAGGTGAGTTGTGATTGGTTCAAAACTCCAGTTGTACTTTTTGATTGGTCAAGAGTTTGAATACAAGGCTCAACAGTGAAGCGGAATAAGTGTTCAGCACAGGAGTGAGTATGTGATTTACCTTTTTTGAACACATTTACACTTAAACTTAATGCTTGTCTCAAACAAAAATATGATACAATCCCATTTTATCCATAAAGGTTTCAGTTTTCTCTCGTGTTACGTTGCAAAGTAAACAGCTTATGTTATGTGCAGAGTCCAAAAACAAGATCTATCTGCTCAGAAATGGACGTAAACAGTAAATGCTTTTGGGAAAAGGCGAAGACCTCAAGAAACCAGTTCACAGGTGAGATCTGCCCCAGTTCTGACTGTGACTGGTGCTGATTGGTCAAGTGGATTAAAACCATCGGCCAAATCAAAAGCAAGAACAGCTAACTCATAGAACTGCTTGGATACCACTCCTCAGGTGAGATTTAATGGGTCGAGAGCTCAGATACTACTGTATAAGCTCTGATTGCTTCAGAGCCCTGACGCTAGTCCCGGATAACGTGATCCTACAGCTGACTGTACACTAGTTCATGACTGTGCTCAGACGGCTGTAATCTTCGGTCAAAGGTCTGCTCACCGTCCCCGCCGCCAGGCTCTGGACGTTTGGAGACAGAGCCTTTGTGGACATTCGTAACTCCACTGGACACTTACAAAAGTCTCACCTCTTCAGTAAGGCATTGGACTTTTTGAAAGGCACTACATAAATCAAAGTTAGTCCCTTGTCCTTGAGCGGATCACAAGCAAGAAGAAGGAGTCCCGCCAAACTCTACAGGTTGGATATGCGGTGGAGAGCATAGGTATTATTCTTAAGTCCTCAGCCAAATCAAGGGCAGGAAGGAGGAAATTACCCCCAAAACTGTCCGATGTAGCCCCAGTAGTAGGTTCTGCAATAAGACCATAGTTTTAGCCCATGTTTTCATTAGAATCAAATACAAGAAGTAAGACTTACTTTTAGCACTTCCTGAACAGAAGGCAAGGAGGAAGAAATTAGTCCGAGTATCACCTGGATTCCACTGCAGCAGCAAGTTTTAAATGTTAAAGCATAGGTTCCCAACACCGTCAGACCAGTCAAGCCTGGATACCACTCCACAGGTAGGATTTGATTGGTCATCACGTTACCAGAGATGTTTAAGTCTTTGGCCAAGTTGCTGTCAAAGGGCGGAACCCTCAGTGAAAGTCTTCTCTAAGCCACAGCAGTGGATTTGCAGAAGAAAGTGCTCTCATATATCACGGTGCATCTCACTTTGATCAATAACAAGTCACTCAGCTGCCTGTGCCCACTGCTATCGTCATTGCCACATATCAAGAACTGGTTTTTAAATGAAGTCCAATCTCTAAGGCTTCTTGATCGTGTTTAAAGACGGCTCTAACGAGGCCCATGGAAGATAGGCTAAAGGTAAAGAGCAGAAAAACAAAAGTTGGTAGGAAGTAGGCTGTTGCAGAGTGATGTCATCAGTGGATCAATTAAGGCCTTAAAAGGATTTCCTAAGATCTCAGGAAAACTGCAAAAATAAAAAATAAAAGTAAGTGAAGGTATATGGTTTGGAATCAGTCACACAGAAAATGTTGGACTTGGAGATTAAAAAAAAAGGTGAAACCAATGTAGTTTTGGACTTTTTACTGTCTTACAGTTAGTTCAGACCAACTGTGGTAAGTCCAGTCAGGTCCAACACATTTGTTTTCTCAACACATCACTCTCCTTCCTCTTTCCTCAAGGCCCCGCCCCTAGACAGCTCCCCGGCCAATCACATTCTCCGTTTTCCAAAGACAGTCCTGCTTCACTGGATGAGCGTCGATGGAACTACAAACCCTCTTCTTCTGCGTCTGTTTCCTCTTCTTCCTCTGCTGCTGCTGCTGGTTTTGTGGTGGATTATGAGCACCGTACGATGGCAGCGGAGTTCGGTAAGCCTCCCGAGCGTCCGATACGAAACGCCAAACCGCCGCAAGTCTTTTCTGCTCACCGACAAAAGGAACAGCGAGGTTTAACTGAAGCAAACCCGAGAACAGGCTTCGTGAAGGTGCCTCCAACTGAAGCAAACCCGAGAACAAGCTTCGTGAAGGTGCCTCCAACTGAAGCAAACCCGAGAACAAGCTTCGTGAAGGTGCCTCCAACTGAAGCAAACCCGAGAACAAGCTTCGTGAAGGTGCCTCCAACTGAAGCAAACCCGAGAACAAGCTTCGTGAAGGTGCCTCCAACTGAAGCAAACCCGAGAACAAGCTTCGTGAAGGTGCCTCCAATGACTTCATCTTCTTCTGCAGCTGCTGCTGTTTCTGCGACGGTGCCGACAGAAAAACAAGCTAAGGATTTCCACGGGAGGCGGCCATTGTCGTTCCCTTACAACTGTTCTCTCTGCGACATCACTGTGCTCTCCGAGAACGTAAGTAAAACAGCAAATTCAGAACTTTAACAGGTAGGACTTGGTCCATAACTGTGAGAGTTTATCCCAGAGAACAGTCCAGACTCATGGGCAATGAAAAAGGCAGGGAGCATTTAGAGGGATTCAGACATAAATGTCACTTGTTCTTGGTGAATTTGAAAAGTGAAATGTTAATCCAATCACAGAAATGATAAATGATTAATAAACCAGACCCAGATCAGACCAGACTCAAGAAAAGTTAGTCAATGGCTGAACTTTGAGACGCCAAAATGGAAGATCTTACCACAGAAGCTGCAGATGAATCTGAGACGGCAGCCATTTTGTGTTTAGTTCATGAACGGCAGCCATTTTCTTTGATCTAGTATCAAGACTGATGTGGTCTAATGAACCAAAGCCAGGGAAGTTCAATTCTTAGTTAGGACCAAGACCTTTAAAGATCATTCCTTCTTTTTTCACAAATAAATCTCTCAGTCTGGTTTAGACATTATCCTTTTAATTTTACAATGTTTTTAAGGTGATAAAATGCTGATTATGTAATTTGGTTTGATGTCACTGTGGAAATTTAAGTTTGAGTTCATGACGACCTCTAGATTTCTAACCTGATTTTTAGATTTTAAAGAAAGAAAAACTCAAGGTCAGAATAAGACACACATTCAAATATTAAAATGAAGAAAAAAAAATATAAAAGGTTTTTTGTTCCTGTTCAGATCTAAAAATTAGTTTTATAAGGTGTTGGATGAATTTTGCTGGAGTTTACAGTAACTGCAGTTGAATTTGTGATTTCTAACATCTGTTGGTTTCCCTGTTCTGTCAGATTTGGAACCAGCACATCAGTGGGACTCAGCACGCAGACGGACAGCTCACTTTACTCCAGCTGTGAGTTCTGCTCATTAGTCTGGTTTCTCTCCTTTGTTTTAGCTCTAAACGTTTGTCTGATGCAGGTTTCCGAGCTGGGACTGCCGTATGACGTCCGTGAGCAGGACGTGAGTTCATTTTACAAATAAACACAAAGACGTCACATTAACCAAAGATTTAATGGTTTGTTTTTGATTTAAACAGCGAACGACGACCAGAGAAGAAAGAGGATGAGAGCAAACAGGCGAAAAAGAACAACAGTAAGAATCTAAAACCTGTTTAAATCCAACTAAAACCTGTTCAAATCCAACTAAAACCTGTTTAAATGTAACTAAAACATTTTCAAAAATCAGTAAAACCTGAGTAACGTTTATATACATTTTTAATCTGTTTTGTTGACTCTGTTTCTTTGTGTTAACAGAGCAAGAGCCAAACCAAAAGCCCCAGAAAAAAGTAAACACTTCTTAATATAAACAGTAATTATTCATTTGTTGATGAACGGCTGGTTTCATGTTTTGTTCTGTGTTTTTTTCAGGTGTTAAAAGGGAAAGTGGTGTGTGTGAAGTTTCCAGCTCATTCTGTGGACGAGGCTCATCTCAGGAAACTGTCACAGCCGTTTGGAGAGATCATTAACGTGGCCATGTTCCCGTCGCTGGTGAGACCCTAAAAACAACAGCTCACCGCAGTCTTTCCTTTCACTGTTATTATTACTATAAATATGTTAATATTACTATTTTCTGCACTTAAATTCAGACCCACCACCTCTTCTCAGCTGTTGATGAAGACCAAAAACTGCAGACTTCACTGTCACAGTTTAGAGCTGGTTTTAGGGCAGGTTAGGTAGTTTGTTCCCAGTGATAGTAAAAGTACGTAAAAATAACTTTTTTCAAAGTTGTTTTAAGTTTTTGAACCTTTTACTTGCTCAGGATGAGATAAACAGTGGGTCATTTTAGTGTTTTTTGTCCAAATCTGACTCTAGGCTCCAGTGTATTGGTCTGTTTTCTTTATTCTTTATTATTCACTCACTAATCTCTGGAGACATGTCCTGGTCCCGGGACAGTTACAGGAGGATTGTGTCCTGCAGGGGGCGCTGTGTCTGTGAGACAGACCTAATTTTACTGATCTCAGTCTAAGAACTATCGACGTGAGAGAGAGAAGATTTTTATTAATGGGCTAAAAGTGACGTTAGGGATTAAATTCATTCCATGTTCGTTCATTAATGAGCTGGTTTATAGAGATATATAGATATATATATGAAATAGACACCAGCACAAACTGAAGTCAGTTATTCTGTGTCCGTTGTAAGTGTCTAAGAACAAACACAAAGGCTTAATTTCTTTATTTGAACAAACTGTTATAAATTTCATTTCTTATTCATTCATTTATTCAGAATACAGAGTGTCCTGAAGAGTGTAGTGTATTCTCCAAAATAATCAAATCATTATCTTCTAAATTGAAAATAAATTGAATAAAGCTCTGGATGTTTAAATACCCCTCAGTCAGCATAACTTCTTTAATATCTGAGAGAAAGATGGAAAACTGCAGAATCAGATTTTTTTTGGAATAAAAACAGGTCTTAGCTCTAACAGGTCGTCTTTGTCTTGTTTTTATTCAAATGACCTGATGTGTTGGCTGCAGGGCTTCATTGAGCTGGGTTCAGTGGAACAGGCCCAGAACCTGGTGACGTTTTACTCAAAAGCCCCTCCCTCAGAGATCAGAGAAAAGATGGAGTTCAGCATCTCCAACACCTTCAACTTCCTGCAGGTCAAGACCGCCACAGATCAGTAAAATCCAATGAACAATGCTGTTAATGTGTCTGTAGGTTTTATCATAAATCCAACATAAACCTGTTCAAATCCATCTGAACCCTGTGTTTTCCCAGAGTTCCTTTGTGGTGAGCTTCAGTCCGGTTCCTTTTGGAAAAGAAGGACAGTCAGATCTGATTAATGTGGTGAAGCGCTTCGGGACGCCGCTCTACACCATGTTCCAGCCGCCGCAGGTAAAACCCAGGGTTCCATCTCTTTCACTGCACAGTTCACACACAAAACTCAATCAAGAACAGCCCTAGTCGATCTGGAAAAACTGAAAACAGATGAGGCATGATTTGTCGGAGCCTGTGATATTAAAGCTCTGTCTCAGACTCTCCTCCAAAAGCAGGACCTCTCCTGCTTCTCTTTTATTAAAAAATAAAACCACAAAATACTAATCCATTTGACCAAACTGAAGTTTAGAGTTTAGCGTTAGCTTAGCTGTGACTTCAGCGTCAGGACGACAATTATCTCCTCCTCGTTAAACATTACGTGATTGAATTGACAGTATTTATCTGTGTTTTACGTTGCCTCCCTTTTCTCTGTTGATGCTTTTCTTTTTTCAGCTGTTTCTCTGTTAAAAGACATATTCTGCTCTAATCCTGGTGTGGTTCCAGATGCTGGCGTTTGTGGAGATGGAGAACGCAGCTGATGCTCACAAACTGGTGGAGTATTATTCAAGCACAGCTCTGAGAATCAATGGAGTCACCATCAAAGTGTCCTTCTCCCAGGAATACAGGAGTCTGCAGTAAGTCCACAACCAGCTCCAGACCAGGACTAAACCAGGGCTAAACCAGGACTAAACCAGGGCTAAACCAGGGCTAAACCGGGGCTAAACCAGGACTAAACCAGGGCTAAACCAGGGCTAAACCAGGACTAAACCAGGGCTAAACCAGGACTAAACCAGGACTAAACCAGGACTAAACCAGGGCTAAACCGGGGCTAAACCAGGACTAAACCAGGGCTAAACCAGGGCTAATGCATTTAATTAACACTTTCACATTTTATTTAAAGGCGCTGTGCTTTTGCCAAACCTTATGAAGAAGAATCAGTGAAGAAAACTGAACCAAAACGACCACAAAGAACCAGGAAAGGCCGAGAAAAAACACAGAGCAGCGAGAGTCAGGAGAAAACACGAAGCGAAAGTCGAGAGAAAACACGAAGCGAAAGTCGAGAGAAAACACGAAGCAGCGAGAGGAAGAGTGGCTCCAAAGAAACTGAGAACAAAAATGAATCAGAAGAAAAGGCAAAGAAAAATGTTAAAGAAGGAAGCAGTGCATCAAAAGAAAAGGAGCAGACGAGAAAATCACAGAAGAGAACGTCGTCTATTGAAGGAAAAGGTAAGACCAAGGGGATATTTGAGAAAAGGATTGAACTGAGACAAAACTAAATCCTCTCTCCGTCTTGTTTTGGTTGGACCAGTCCACAGCTGGTTTACATATTATTTTGATTGGGATGTAAACAACTTCTGTCATTTTATTTTCATTTAAAAATCTGACCCTCAGACAGAAATAGCGATAAATTTGTCTTTGGTCCAGCCTTCATCTCATGGGTGAAATAATTTTGAACTAATTTCCCTGTGAACCGTCCTGGAACCCACCGTCCTCTGAGCCCCCTGCTCTTTCGGGGGGCTATAGAGCCCCTGGCCATACATTCTGCAGCTTCACACAGATGAACTGCTCTTTCTCTGATCCGGACGGCGCGACCGTGAGCTGCTCAGACGCTGCTGTAGTTTCTCAGGAACAAGCTGAACATTAACAACGCTTTCCAAAACACGCCAAAACACTAGTGTCAGACCTCACCCATCTGACCTGTAAGACTGACCTCAACAAGTACTCATCTTGGAGTTAAGGTCTCACAAAGAGGTTATTCAAACAAAACATTGCCGTGCTACTAAACCTAATTAAACAGATGCTACAAAATGTTCTAAGACTGGATTAACTCTGCAGTGAACCTTAACTTAACGTTAAAAATGTTTGTAAAAGTCTGTGTTTTAACAGAAGCTGAAGCTAAAGCTGAAGCTGGACAAAAAGCCGACTGAACAGACTCAAGAGTGAGTAGTGATCAGTTTCTTTTGTATTCATCCAGAGGTTTACTGCTGCTCTACAAAAAACAGATAGTTACTGGTTTACAAATGAACACAGACTACAAATAAGGAATAAAATGAATATGAAATGATTGAAGTAATATGTATTTGTTTAATTGTGTGCAGTTTGTCTGAAGGCAGCGACCTCGAGGGGATGCAGGTGATGGAGGAACATTTAGAAGAAGAAGAAGGTGAGTCCAGATCTGAGACTGTGAGGGTTTAATCTGATTATTTAATCCGTTAACGAGCTGCACTTTTCCTGTTTCAGAAACGAAAGGGGCCGACGACGAGGTGAGTCTTTAACAGTCCACAGTAACGTTGGGTCTGGGACAGTCACAGAGACATGTGTCTTCACAAGGAACCAGAGTTTCTGTTTGATCTGGAAAACTGCATCACTCTGGACGAAGTCAATGAATCAGACGAAGAAGAAAAAAAAAGGACGAGCAGAGAGACAGACGGAGGAAGGACGAGCAGAGAGACAGACGGAGGAAGGACGAGCAGAGAGACAGACGGAGGAAGGACGAGCAGAGAGACAGACGGAGGAAGGACGAGCAGAGAGACAGACGGAGGAAGAGGACGAAAACGATGTGAGGAAGAAGCGCTACATTTTTTTTCAGTGTTTTAGTCCAGTTTTAGTCTAGTTTAGTCCAGTTTTAGTCTAGTTTAGTCCAGTTTTAGTGTAGTTTAGTCCAGTTTAATCCAGTTTTAGTCCAGTTTAGTCCAGTTTTAGTCTAGTTTAGTCCAGTTTAGTCTAGTTTAGTCCAGTTTTAGTCTAGTTTGGTCCAGTTTGGTCTAGTTTATTCCAGTCTTAGTCCAGTTTAGTCTAGTTTAGTCCAGTTTTAGTCTAGTTTAGTCCAGTTTAGTCTAGTTTAGTCCAGTTTAGTCTAGTTTAGTCCAGTTTTAGTCTAGTTTAGTCCAGTTTAGTCTAGTTTAGTCTAGTTTAGTCCAGTTTTAGTCTAGTTTGGTCCAGTTTGGTCTAGTTTATTCCAGTCTTAGTCCAGTTTAGTCTAGTTTAGTCCAGTTTTAGTCCAGTTTGGTCTAGTTTATTCCAGTCTTAGTCCAGTTTAGTCCAATTTAGTCCAGTTTGGTCCAGTTAACCCGTCTCTGTTCAGCCCAGAGTGGTGTTCCTGGGAAACCTCCCGATGTACGACTACCCCGACTCTGAATTCCTCAAACTCCTGACGACTTTTGGGAAACCAGTGCGATACATCCTCAACCAGTACAACAGAATGGTGAGACTCATCAGGATTTATTAATCTGATCAGGATTTATTAACCTGATCAGGATTTATTAACCTGATCAGGATTTATTAACCTGTGCTGTGGAGTTCTTTGTGATCAGGGTCTGGGCCTGTCTCTGTTTACTAAAAGTGTTTTGTGTCTGAGAGAAGGCTCTGGTGGAGATGGAGAGCGCCGCTGAAGCTCAGGACTTCTCCAAGAAACTGAGGAAACGCATGTTTCTGGGATCGTCTCTGAACGCGTTCATCTCCGAAAAATACACCCGCCTCCACTCAGGGTAAAACTGGGCTAGAACTGTTTTTTGTTGGTTTTGAACAGATTTTTGGTGGATTTGAACAGGTTTTTGGTGGATTTGAACAGGTTTTTGTTGGTTTTGAACAGATTTTTGGTGGATTTGAACAGGTTTTTTCCGTCTTGCAGGTGGGACATTCGGTTGTATTCGTCTGAAAACAGAACCAGACTCCGTCGCAGCTCCGTTCAAACCTGGAAACAAACTACAGACGACAGTAAAACCAGGAGTGAAGCGTCTAAACGAGGATCGACTGAAAAGGAATCAAGAAAATATGCCAAGACGACTGAAACGGAACCATCGACTGAGGATTCATCAAAAACAGAAACAGAAGAAAGCCAGGGATTTATGGAAAACGTTTCTGAAGACGAAGAAGAAGGTTGGGTGGTTTACGACGAGATGGACGAATCTGACGCATCAGAACAAGAATCAGAGTCGAAAAATGATGAAATATCTGTAGAAGAGAAAAAACCAGGAGAAACATCCACAGGAGACGAACAAGGTGAAGATTCAGAAGTGAAAAGGGCTCAGAACGAAGAGGAAGTTATGAATAAAATCACTGAAGAAAAGACTCAATCAAAACAGCTCAATGAAGAGGAGAAAATGGCCCCTGAAGACGAAGAACTAACGGATCAAATGGCAGAGGAAGAAGAGGAAGGTTGGCCGGTCTGTAATGAAATAGAAGAAACTACAGATAATGAAGAAGAAGAAAAAGAATTAATGTTAGAAACTGATGAAAAGGCTGTAGAAGAAGAGGGAACAGGTTTTACTGAGACAGACGAGACAACAAACAAAATGGCCGCCGAAGAAGAATCAGTGATAGAAGTGCAAGAATCTTCAGATAAAAAGGTTGATGAGGAAGATATATTGAATAAAGTGCATCAGGGACAAGAGTCAGATTATAACATGGAGGAAGAAAAAGAAGAGAGGTCGGGTTTTACTGAAGCGGAAGAATCCAAATCAGGTGAAGAAGAATCAGAGCTAAAACTGGATCCAGAGCAAGAATCTTTAGATAAAATGGACGAAGAAGAAGGATGGTTAGTTTCTAATTGGAACGTAGAAGAAGAATTTAGATCATGGAATGAACCAACGGAGAAAAACACAGAAGAAGAAACTGAAGGAAAAAGAGCTTCAAAAAATGACTCACTGTTGATGAAAGGAGACAAGGCTGTGAAGAGAAAGAGAGAAGAGAAAGGAACTGACGACGAGGAAACAGAGTCTGGAGCAGACAAGAAACTAAAAGAAGATGGAGACGCTCCACAGGTGAGAGTGAAAACTGGTTCTAGTTGGATTTGAACAGGTTTTAGTTGGATTTGAACAGGATTTAGTTGGATTTGAGCAGGATTTAGTTGGATTTGAACAGGATTTAGTTAGATTTGAGCAGGTTTTAGTTGGATTTGAGCAGGTTTTACTTGGATTTGAACAGGTTTTAGTTGGATTTGAACTGGTTCTAGTTGGATTTGAACAGGTTTTAGTTGTTCTCTCTTAACTCTTTTTCTTTAGTTCCAGGACTCGACTGAAGGGGGCGCTACAGAAAAGCAGAGGCCCAACAAACCCATCGGTGAGAAACAATTGGATTTGATTCTCAGACTTATTTTTGTTCTGAAGACCCAAGTTTCACCAAGTTTAGACAAATCAAATCGAATTAACTTTAATGTAATTTTTTTTTTTTTTTTTTTTTAGGGACAGAGTTCATCGTTTTTTACTGCGACTTGTGTCATGTGACTTTCTCCGACGAAACCAAGGCCAAAGAGACTCACTGCAGCAGCCAGCAGCACTACAGGAAGTACCAGGTGAGTTACAGGAAGTACCAGGTGAGTTACAGGAAGTACCAGGTGAGTTACAGGAAGTACCAGGTGAGTTACAGGAAGTACCAGGTGAGTTACGGGAAGTACCAGGTGAGTTATGGGAAGTACCGGGCTAGTTACGGGAAGTACCTGGCGAGTTACGGGAAGTACCGGGTGAGTTACGGGAAGTACCGGGTGAGTTACAGGAAGTACCGGGCGAGTTACAGGAAGTACCGGGCGAGTTACGGGAAGTACCGGGCGAGTTACGGGAAGTACCGGGCGAGTTACGGGAAGTACCTGGCGAGTTACGGGAAGTACCTGGCGAGTTACGGGAAGTACCAGGTGAGTTACAGGAAGTACCAGGCGAGTTACAGGAAGTACCAGGCGAGTTACAGGAAGTACCTGGCGAGTTACGGGAAGTACCAGGCGAGTTACAGGAAGTACCAGGTGAGTTACAGGAAGTACCGGTGAGTTACGGGAAGTACCTGGCGAGTTACGGGAAGTACCTGGCAAGTTACGGGAAGTACCAGGTTAGTTACGGGAAGTACCGGGCGAGTTACAGGAAGTACCGGTGAGTTACAGGAAGTACCGGGCGAGTTACGGGAAGTACCAGGCGAGTTACGGGAAGTACCAGGTTAGTTACAGGAAGTACCAGGTGAGTTACAGGAAGGTCTGGCCTTTTAAAATCTGGGACCTTTGGTTAAGTTTAATCTACGTCTTTGTTTTTGGGCAGTGTCTATTTTAGGAAGTTCCATTGTCTTCAGGAAGTAACAAAAACTATAACCAGTAAAACTGCAGTGTGTTTTTGTTATTTCCGGTCTGCGTCGGTACGTTTCGTGTGAACGGATCGGTAACTGCGGTGCTGCTTTGTTTCATGCAGTTTTATCTTTGATTCACACGTTTTTATCACATTCTTTTTTACACAGAGATGGAATTGTGCTTTTAATTGTCGACAAAAGCAAAAACTGATTCTTTGACGTTCTATTTGTGTTTTCAGGAGATCACTGGGAAGAATCCATGGACGAGCTGAAAAGACTGCATTACCCACAATTCCACAGGAGCCTCATAAACCAGTGAATTTCAAACTAAAACATTTCTGTTTTTGTAATTTTATTCTTTTTAAGGTAAATGTACAGATGTCAAAAAAATAAAATGAGACTTTGTCCACAGCTTTGTCCACATTTTGTCTCATGAATAAGAAGTGTTTAGAATAGAATCATTTTATTAATGAAGACAAAAACACAAGATGTTCACAAAATCAGTTTTATTTATAAAAACAGTCAAATCTTTCTCTCATTCAAGTCACAACATGCAGCTTATTAAAGAAAAGACCTGACCACAAAGGTTTTAGTTGGATTTGAACAGGTTTTAGTTGGACAGATCCATCAGGAGCACATTCTAACTTTGTTGACCTTTAAAAAATGAGACGAGAAAAAAAAAAAACGAAAAGTGAAACACATTTATGTTTCAGCTGAAAATAAACATTACTGCAGTTTAATTGATCCACTTTTGAAAACGTTTAAATCAATTATTCATGGACCAGGTAAAGTTTCAATGGTTTAAAGACAAACTTTTGTTCAGCTTTTTATTTGAACCAAAAACAGTGTTTACGAAAAGAGTTAAAACACTTTCAGCAGAAGAGTCTGATGCTTCAGCTCAAAAAAAAAAACAAAAAAACCTCCACAGTAAAGTTTCTACTGAGGCGCCGTCTTCTGTTTCTTCACAGATTTCTTCTTTTCATTTTCCAAAAATTTCTGAAAAAAACAAGAATAAAAAAGTTTGAGAATTTAATAAGAAGCGATCACGGATTTGGTTTTAGTCACATTTAAATCAGATTTCTTCATTTTTCAGGTTTTTCTACAGAAAAAAAACCCTGCAACTTCAATGAAGAGAAATTTAAAAAGAAATTCATAAAATGTTGGGCAGTAGTTTAAATGTATTTTTGAATGAAGTAAAGTAAAGTAAAGCTGCAGCTAAAACAGAGGAATCATTTTTGTTTGATTTGGACATTTTATTTGCAGTTAACTATCATTAAAAAGTATTTGAATATCTTTGTTACCTGCAGTTTGTTGCAGTATTTCTCTTTTTACTTTGATTCATTTATATGTATTTACAGATCTTTGTTGCTCAGTGTGTGTCAGTTTGGTTTGATTTACTGCTGGATGTAATTCACCTGGAGTTTGTCGTAGTGAGCCTTGCTGCTGCAGTGAGTCTTTTTGGCAGCGTCTTCGTTCGAGTAAAACAAGAAACACACTCTGCAGTAATAACCCATCTTCACATGTTCCACTCCTGTTTAGATAAAACAAGACAGATTTAAAACATTATCCTGTTTCTATAAAACAAGACAGATTTAAAACATTATCCTGTTTCTATAAAATAAAACAGATTTAAAACATTATCCTGTTTCTATAAAACAAGACAGATTTAAAACATTATCCTGTTTCTATAAAACAAGACAGATTTAAAACATTATCCTGTTTAGATAAAACAAGACAGATTTAAAACATTATCCTGTTTAGATAAAACAAAACAGATTTAAAACATTATCCTGTTTAGATAAAACAAAACAGATTTAATACATTATCCTGTTTCTATAAAACAAAACAGATTTAAAACATTATCCTGTTTCTATAAAACAAAACAGATTTAAAACATTATCCTGTTTCTATAAAACAAAACAGATTTAAAACATTATCCTGTTTATATAAAACAAGACAGATTTAAAACATTATCCTGTTTCTATAAAATAAAACAGATTTAAAACATTATCCTGTTTAGATAAAACAAGACAGATTTAAAACATTATCCTGTTTCTATAAAACAAGACAGATTTAAAACATTATCCTGTTTCTATAAAACAAGACAGATTTAATACATTATCCTGTTTCTATAAAACAAGACAGATTTAAAACATTATCCTGTTTCTATAAAACAAGACAGATTTAAAACATTATCCTGTTCCAGCAGTAAAACTGAGCTCTGAGCGACTGTCTCACCGAGCGGGGTCTGAGGGTCAAACGGAGGCAGAGGTAACGAGGCCACGTTGGGTTTATTCTCTGGAGGCGGGGCTTCAGTCTGAGCTGCGTCCTGATTGGTCTGTAGCTCCTCCTCGTCCTGATCCTAGAAACAACAAGGAAATTATTCAGTCTGTGGATTGTAAAGTACTCTAGACTAAGACAAAGTGGTTTCACCGACTTTTTACTGATGCATTTAGTTTTTCAGTGTAATCTCCTAAAGTTTATTGTAACAGGAATCATCTGAAAAAATGAGACCTTAAGACGTGATCTAGTCTTTATAATGAAGGATTTTAATAGATGAGAATGATCAGTCCACAGCAGGATTTTGTCCAATCACAGCTCACTTCAGGTAAAAAGGAGCGCTCCCATTGGTCGACACTGATGTCAACAACGAAGGAACAAGGAAATAAACCAAGGAAATGGGTTATTCTGTTGGAAATATGTCTTATTTTACAGAGAAACAGCTCAAAAAAGATAAAAATAGAGAAACAGCAGCAAATGAAACATGGATAAATGTTGCTGATGCTTCAGTGTTTAATGAGACAGAGACAATTACAGGATCACTACAGTCTACAACGAGAAACTATAAAGATAAAAGTTTAAGCTCTAAAGATTGATTTAGTGTAGCGTATTAGTATTTTGTGGTGAAAAATTGGCCTTTTTTTTTTTTTTTTTAATAAAAGAAGCAGGAAAGGTTACTGCTGTTGGGGCTGAGACCAGGACAAAAAAACTAAATGAGGAACTGCAGAACTCTGCTCTATTTGGGAACTTAGCAAAGACTTGTACAGCTTCTCTTCTACAAAAACCTTCCTGACCTGTTGTTTTTCTGAAGCCTCTGTATTCTGCTCCAGTTCCTCTGTTTGCTCCAGTTTCTCTGTTTGCTCCAGTTTCTCTTTTTCCTCCTGTTCTTCTTCTGTTTTCACCTCCGTCAGTTCCTCTGTTGGCTCCTGTTTCTCCTCTTCCCCAGGTTCTTCTTCAGTTTTTACCTCCATCAGTTCCTCAGTTTCTCCGTTGGTCTCAGTTTTTTCCTGCTCCTTTTCGCTCTCTTGTCCCTCAGCTCCATCCTCCTCTTCCTTCGTTTTGTTCGGGTCCGTCTCGTTTTTCTGAGGCTCCTCTCTCTGTTTTTTCGTCGGAGGTTCGTCGCTCTGTCTCTGACTCGGGCTCTTCTCTCGTTTGGAGGCTTTCTTCTCGTCGTCGGTGTGCAGCACCTGTCGACTGGAGCATCACACACAAACTATTAAACCAAATACAAAATCAGAATCCCTTTATCTCTGAGGGCACTTTCTTGTTAAAGACATGACTAAATGAAAGAAAAAAGATAACAGAAATATAATAATATCAAAGTACAGTGGCTCCGAATCTAAAAACACCTCGGTAAAAATAAACAAGCATTTTAAAAATATAAGGAATAAAAAAAAAGAAATCTTTTAAAAAATATAAGAAATATCATTCTCATTAATATTTATTTTTTTACTATCGTGATGTCTTCTTTTAAAACACACCCAACTTTAGTCAATTATTCTCATTTTTATATCTCGTGTTCTTCACAATTTATCTTTTAAATCGGTTTCCTTATGTCACAACTGTTTATCCTTTAAGTGTATGTTAAAACGACGAGATTCACAAACTCGTCAAACCTGTTTTTAAAAGTGCTTTTTAAATAAAGATTATTATTATTATCATCATCAAAATGCTTCTGAATGCGTGTATTTCTGGTACATTATTTGTAGCTGTATTTCCATTTTCCTGTAGCTGTGATTAGGCTCTGTCTCCTGGTCGGCTCGCCAAAAAAATACAAGAAATATAACACACTTAAAAGGATAAAAGAAGTGTTATCAGACAAGATTTAAAAAGAAGTGAGCTGGTCTGATGTGCAGTAACTAAAAAAGGTTATTTCTCAGTTTTCACCCAAAAACCTGAGTCTGACTGAATTCTCAACTCCTTTTAGATTTAGTCTCTGTTCATTTTAGTTTTTATTCGAAAGTGTGGATACATTTGCCTGAACAGACACTGACCCTCGGAGCTCCTTGTATTTGCGGCTGACGTAGACGGTCAGGCGTTTTCCGTGGAACATGGCCGGCTCAGATCTGTAGTGTTCAGCGAGTCGCTCCGCCTCCTCCGCCTCCTCCATCTCCACAAAACACTGACAAGAGAATCAGGAGTTAGACCAGGACCAGACCAGGACCAGGACCAAACCAGGACCAACAGGTCTTTATCTAAGATCACATTAAGGCTCTAACACTCTAATTTACCACAAAGTTTTAGAACTGACATTTATTTCATTGTGTCCTTTTAACTCCCACAAAAACCCATTTTAATCATCCGTTCATCCATCTTCTTCCTCTGATACGAGGCCGGGTCAGGGAGGCAGCAGTCTAAGCAGAGACCCCTAGACTTCCCCCTCCCCAGACACTTCCAGCTCCTCTGGGGGACACAGAGGTGTTCCCAGACCAGCCCAGAGACATAGTCCCTCCAGTGAGTCCTAGGTCGTCCTGTCCATAAAAATGATGAACAGGACCGGTGAGACATAGGGCAGCCCTGCTGGAGTCCAACATGCACCGGGAACTGGTCTGACTTACTGCCGGCAATGCTAACCAAGCTCCTGCTCCGGTCGTACAGGGACCGGACAGCCCTTAGCAGAGGGCCCCGGACCCCATACTCCCAGAGCACCCCCCACAGGATGCCGCGAGGGACATGGTCGAATGCCTGCTCCAGATCCACAAAACACATGTGGACTGGTTGGGCAAACTCCCATGAACCCCCCAGCACCCTGGGGAGGGTATAGAGCTGAAAAAAACGCATTGTTCCTCCCGATTCTGAGGTTCAACTATCGGCTGGACTCTCCAGTTCCTGGCATAGACTTTCCCGGGGAGGCTGAGTCGAAGTTCTGCCGGAGGTGGGAGTTGAAGACCTCTCTGACAGGGGACTCAGCCAGACGTTCCCAGTAGACCCTCACAATATGTTTGGGTCTGCCAAGTCTTTCCGACTTCCTCCCCCGCCATCGGATCCAACTCACCACCAGGTGGTGATCGGTTGACAGCTCCGCCCCTCTCTTCATCCGAGTGTAAAAGACATATGGCCAAAGGTCAGATGAAACAACTACAAAGTCGATCATCGACCCGGCCCAGACTGTGCTGGAGGTGAGCCTATCTCTAGTCGGGACCTCTCAACCTCCTGTGCAAGCTCAGGCTCCTCCCCCTCCAGCGAGGTGATATTCCACGTCCCAAGAGCTGGATTCCACGTCCGGGGATCGGGTCTCCGAGGTCCCTGCCTTCAGCTGCCACCCAGTCCACTTTGCACCGGCCCCTTGTGGTTCCTCCTGCAGGTGGTGGGCCCACGGGAGGTTGGCCCCACATCACTCGTTTGGGCTGCGCCCGGCCAGGGCTCACCGGGCGCTCACATACGAACCCCAACCCCAGGCCTGGCTCCAGGGTGGGGCCCCGGGTGCACCATACCGGTCGACAACATGGCCCTCGGTCTGTCTCTGTCCATAAAGGGTTAGTCTGCTCCGTCGCCCAGGACCTTGTCTTGTGAGACTCTACCAGGGGCACGTAGCCCCCGACAACATAGCTCCCGGGATTATTCGGGCGCTCAAACCCCTCCACCACGGTAAGGTGGTTCAAGGAGGGGCAAACCCATTCAAATCTATCTAAAACTGGTTTTAGGAGTGATTTAATTCATTTGAAGGAATTACTGCATCTCTTTTAAATTGAAATGCTTCAAAAATACACACAATGATTAATTTTATTAAACTTTGTTTAAATATTAACATTTTAGTATTAAATGTAAAATCAAAAGACTGTTGGAGTCCTTTGGTCCAGGTCCTTCTGTAGTTTAGGCCTTGGTCTTAACTCCTCTTAAAGGGACGGTGCGTGTGATAAAAGTGTGTGACCCCTGACCTCTCGGCGAACCGGGTGCAGGAAGTACTTCTTCACTTTCCCAAACGGCTCTGCAAACTTCAGGATGTCTCTGTCGGAGAATTTAACTCCAGGAATCTGCCCGAAGTAGACGACTCGACTGGTTCCGCACTGACACAGAAAAAAGATCCAAAGATTAACAATCACAGTCACACGCACTCGACACGCACTCGACACGGACTCAGCACGGACTCAGCACGGACTCGACACGCACTCGACACGCACTCAGCACGGACTCGACACGCACTCGACACGGACTCAGCACGGACTCAGCACGGACTCGACACGCACTCGACACGCACTCAGCACGGACTCGACACGCACTCGACACGGACTCAGCACGGACTCGACACGCACTCGACACGCACTCGACACGGACTCAGCACGCACTCGACACGGACTCGACACGGACTCGACACGGACTCGACACGCACTCGACACGGACTCGACACGGACTCAGCACGGACTCGACACGCACTCGACACGCACTCGACACGGACTCAGCACGGACTCAGCACGGACTCAGCACGGACTCGACACGCACTCGACACGCACTCGACACGCACTCGACACGCACTCGACACGCACTCAGCCACTACCATCGACACGCCTGCACTCGACACGCACTCGACACGCACTCAGCACGGACTCGACACGCACTCGACACGCACTCGACACGCACTCGACACGCACTCGACACGCACTCAGCACGGACTCGACACGCACTCGACACGGACTCAGCACGGACTCAGCACGGACTCAGCACGGACTCGACACGGACTCGACACGCACTCGACACGGACTCAGCACGGACTCGACACGCACTCGACACGCACTCGACACGCACTCGACACGGACTCAGCACGGACTCGACACGCACTCGGCACGGACTCAGCACGGACTCAGCACGGACTCAGCACGGACTCGACACGGACTCGACACGCACTCGACACGGACTCAGCACGGACTCGACACGCACTCGACACGGACTCAGCACGGACTCAGCACGGACTCAGCACGGACTCAGCACGGACTCGACACGCACTCGACACGGACTCGACACGCACTCGACACGCACTCAGCACGCACTCAGCACGGACTCAGCACGCACTCAGCACGGACTCGACACGGACTCAGCACGCACTCGGCACGGACTCGGCACGCACTCGACACGGACTCAGCACGGACTCATGTCATGTCATCTTCAAGGTTTAAATCTGTATTTTTTAGTCCAAAGGTAAAGTGTTTGTAAAGCCCTGTAGCGCTGAGTTTTACAGAGAGCATTTGAAGGCAGCGTCATTAACTCTTTAACACTGTTCATCTTTGGGAGAAGCATCAAGTCTTTTCAGAGACTCCACCCCTCACAGACCTACACCTGAACAGAGCAGTTACCTGTGCAGGTGTAGTCCGGTGTAGTTACCTGGAGGGTGGGTGGTGTAGTTACCTGGATGGTGGGTGGTGTAGTTACCTGGATGGTGGGTGGTGTAGTTACCTGGATGGTGGGGTGGGTGGTGTAGTTACCTGGATGGTGGGTGGTGTAGTTACCTGGATGGTGGGGTGGGTGGTGTAGTTACCTGGATGGTGGGGTGGGTGGTGTAGTTACCTGGATGGTGGGGTGGGTGGTGTAGTTACCTGGATGGTGGGGTGGGTGGTGTAGTGGCTGATCTTCACTGGTCGTCCGCAGATGGAGGCTGTGACGTTGCCGTTATAAAACTGAGCCATCGCCACCGCCTCCTCCTCCGACGAGAACTGTAGGTAGGCCTTAGGAGAGAGGAGACGAGGGGTTAGGGGTTAGAGGCCTTAGGAGAGAGGAGACGAGGGGTTAGAGGCCTTAGGAGAGAGGAGACGAGGGGTTAGAGGCCTTAGGAGAGAGGAGACGAGGGGTTAGAGGAGGACTTAGGAGAGAGGAGACGAGGGGTTAGAGGCCTTAGGAGAGAGGAGACGAGGGGTTAGAGGAGGGCTTAGGAGAGAGGAGACGAGGGGTTAGAGGCCTTAGGAGAGAGGAGACGAGGGGTTAGAGGAGGACTTAGGAGAGAGGAGACGAGGGGTTAGAGGCCTTAGGAGAGAGGAGACGAGGGGTTAGAGGAGGGCTTAGGAGAGAGGAGACGAGGGGTTAGAGGCCTTAGGAGAGAGGAGACGAGGGGTTAGAGGAGGACTTAGGAGAGAGGAGACGAGGGGTTAGAGGCCTTAGGAGAGAGGAGACGAGGGGTTAGAGGCCTTAGGAGAGAGGGGACGAGGGGTTAGAGGAGGACTTAGGAGAGAGGAGACGAGGGGTTAGAGGCCTTAGGAGAGAGGAGACGAGGGGTTAGAGGCCTTAGGAGAGAGGGGACGAGGGGTTAGAGGCCTTAGGAGAGAGGAGACGAGGGGTTAGAGGAGGACTTAGGAGAGAGGAGACGAGGGGTTAGAGGCCTTAGGAGAGAGGAGACGAGGGGTTAGAGGCCTTAGGAGAGAGGGGACGAGGGGTTAGAGGCCTTAGGAGAGAGGAGACGAGGGGTTAGAGGAGGCCTTAGGAGAGAGGAGACGAGGGGTTAGAGGAGGCCTTAGGAGAGAGGAGACGAGGGGTTAGAGGCCTTAGGAGAGAGGAGACGAGGGGTTAGAGGCCTTAGGAGAGAGGAGACGAGGGGTTAGAGGAGGCCTTAGGAGAGAGGAGACGAGGGGTTAGAGGAGGCCTTAGGAGAGAGGAGACGAGGGGTTAGAGGCCTTAGGAGAGAGGGGACGAGGGGTTAGAGGCCTTAGGAGAGAGGAGACGAGGGGTTAGAGGAGGCCTTAGGAGAGAGGAGACGAGGGGTTAGAGGAGGACTTAGGAGAGAGGAGACGAGGGGTTAGAGGAGGCCTTAGGAGAGAGGAGACGAGGGGTTAGAGGAGGGCTTAGGAGAGAGGAGACGAGGGGTTAGAGGAGGCCTTAGGAGAGAGGAGACGAGGGGTTAGAGGAGGACTTAGGAGAGAGGAGACGAGGGGTTAGAGGAGGACTTAGGAGAGAGGAGACGAGGGGTTAGAGGAGGGCTTAGGAGAGAGGAGACGAGGGGTTAGAGGAGGGCTTAGGAGAGAGGAGACGAGGGGTTAGAGGAGGACTTAGGAGAGAGGAGACGAGGGGTTCGAGGAGGACTTAGGAGAGAGGAGACGAGGGGTTAGAGGCCTTAGGAGAGAGGAGACGAGGGGTTAGAGGAGGACTTAGGAGAGAGGAGACGAGGGGTTAGAGGCCTTAGGAGAGAGGAGACGAGGGGTTAGAGGAGGCCTTAGGAGAGAGGAGACGAGGGGTTAGAGGAGGCCTTAGGAGAGAGGAGACGAGGGGTTAGAGGCCTTAGGAGAGAGGAGACGAGGGGTTAGAGGTACCTTGGGTCTCAGGTCCAGGACCAGGTGTCTGACCACTTTTCCGAAGGGTTTGGCGAGTTGCATGAGTTCGTTCAGATAGTTGTATCCTCTCCTGAAACCGATGACGATCACCACTCTCATCCCCTGAACACAGATTAGACAGGATTATAACAGGAGTATAAACAGATTAGACAGGATTTCAGGTATAAAAAGACAGGATTATAACAGGAGTATGAACAGATTAGAGAGGATTATAACAGGAGTATAAACAGATTAGACAGGATTATAACAGGAGTATAAACAGATTAGAGAGGATTATAACAGGAGTATAAACAGATTAGACAGGATTATAACAGGAGTATAAACAGATTAGAGAGGATTATAACAGGAGTATAAACAGATTAGACAGGATTATAACAGGAGTATAAACGATTAGACAGGATTATACAGGAGTATAAACAGATTAGACAGGATTATAAGGATATAAACAGATTAGACAATATAAGGAGTATAAACAGATTAGACAGGATTATAACAGGAGTATAAACAGATTAGACAGGATTATAACAGGAGTATAAACAGATTAGACAGGATTATAACAGGAGTATAAACAGATTAGACAGGATTATAACAGGAGTATAAACAGATTAGACAGGATTATACAGAGTATAAACAGATTAGACAGGATTATAGATATAAACAGATTAAAGGATTATAACAGGAGTATAACAAAAGGGTTAAAAAAAAAAAATTACAAACCCCTTTCCTGGAGTTATCTGTGAAAAGAATAAAAGAACAGGATTAGATCAAATAAAAGGTTTAAATCCCACTAAAACCTGTTCAGATCCACATACCGATGGCGTCAGGTCCGTCTTCTTCTCCGAGTTCATCCAAAACCACCATGTCGTCCATGTTTTCCATAAACTCCTGCAGAAACACACAAAACAGAGAGGTTTGTGGAAGTGAAAGATACGAGGGATAAAAATGAACAAAACAAGCCTGAAAAGAGAAAAAATGATGAGTTTTGAGAGTTTTGTTTCAGGCTGTACCTCGTCGTCGTCCTCGGGCAGGTCTCCTCAGATTCTCCAGACTCTCCTCAGTTTCGGTCGTGTTCTCGTCTTTAACGGCGCTCTCCGTCTCCTCAGGCTCCTCCCCTTTTACCTGTCCTCCTTCAGCCCCGCCCACTTCCTCAGGTGTGTCCTCGGAGGGTTCATCGGGGACCTTCTCCGGTTCTTTCTCTGGACTCTTCTGGGTCTCTTCTCTCTCAGACTCCTGCTCTTCCTCTTTGTTTGTTTGGGCCTCGTCTTCGCTTTGGTTCTGTTCCTTCACAGGCTCCACTTTGGGTCTGGACCGATCCTCCTTCCTACGCTCCTCCCTGGGTCTAAACGAGAGGAAAGACAGGAGTAAAGACCGGAAAGAGGCGGAAAAACTGGACTAAAGACCGGAAAGAGGAGGGAAAACTGGACTAAAGACCGGAAAGAGGCGGAAAAACTGGACTAAAGACTGGAAAGAGGAGGAAAAACTGGACTAAAGACCGGAAAGAGGAGGAAAAACTGGACTAAAGACTGGAAAGAGGAGGAAAAACTGGACTAAAGACCGGAAAGAGGCGGAAAAACTGGACTAAAGACTGGAAAGAGGAGGAAAAACTGGACTAAAGACCGGAAAGAGGAGGAAAAACTGGACTAAAGACCGGAAAGAGGAGGAACAACTGGACTAAAGACCGGAAAGAGGAGGAAAACTGGACTAAAGACCGGAAAGAGGAGGGAAAACTGGACTAAAGACTGGAAAGAGGAGGAAAAACTGGACTAAAGACTGGAAAGAGGAGGAAAAACTGGACTAAAGACTGGAAAGAGGAGGAAAAACTGGACTAAAGACCGGAAAGAGGAGGGAAAACTGGACTAAAGACTGGAAAGAGGAGGGAAAACTGGACTAAAGACTGGAAAGAGGCAGAAAAACTGGACTAAAGACCGGAAAGAGGCGGAAAAACTGGACTAAAGACCGGAAAGAGGAGGAAAAACTGGACTACAGACCGGAAAGAGGCGGAAAAACTGGACTAAAGACTGGAAAGAGGCGGAAAAACTGGACTAAAGACTGGAAAGAGGCGGAAAAACTGGACTAAAGACCGGAAAGAGGAGGGAAAACTGGACTAAAGACCGGAAAGAGGAGGAACAACTGGACTAAAGACCGGAAAGAGGAGGAAAACTGGACTTACCTGGACTTGGGACTCGGGCTGGTCTTGTCCGAAGACCGTCTGGGACTTGTGGAGGATCTGGAGGAATGAGTCGGTCTGGACCCACTCGAGGAGGTCCTGGTCCCTGAGTTAGAGTAGGTCCCACTGTCTGCTCTGCGTCCTGCTCCGGGTCGCCTCTCCAAACTGAAATACAGGAGGAAATCCATCTAAAACCTGTTCAAAACCATCTAAAACCTGTTCTAATCCATCTAAAACCCATTCAAATCCATCTTAAACCTGTTCTAATCCAACTAAAACCCATTCAAATCCATCTTAAACCTGTTGAAATCCAACTAAAACCTGTTTAAATACATCTAAAGCCTGTTCAAATCCATCTAAAACCCGTTCAAAACCATCTAAAACCTGTTCTAATCCATCTAAAACCCATTCAAATCCATCTTAAACCTGTTGAAATCCAACTAAAACCTGTTTAAATACATCTAAAGCCTGTTCAAATCCATCTAAAACCCGTTCAAAACCATCTAAAACCTGTTCTAATCCATCTAAAACCCATTCAAATCCATCTTAAACCTGTTGAAATCCAACTAAAACCTGTTTAAATACATCTAAAGCCTGTTCAAATCCATCTAAAACCCGTTCAAAACCATCTAAAACCTGTTCTAATCCATCTAAAACCCATTCAAATCCATCTTAAACCTGTTGAAATCCATCTAAAGCCTGTCAAACATCAGACTCACTTGAGCGTCTTGTACTTGGCGCACATGTTGAGGCGTATGGGACGTCCTCTGATCACCAGAGGGTTCATACTGTAGTATTTCACCATCATCTCTGCGTCTCGAGGAGAGCCCAGCTGCACAAAGCCCTGAAAAACACCGGAGAACAGCTCACATCTCAAACCCTGAGGTGTGAAGACTCACTGAAGAAACAAACCAACAACAGAACGGTTCAACTAAAGACACCTTCTGGAGTTAACCTGATGAGAGGTTCACACCAGACCCAAGAATATCACTCAACTCAAACAGTTGAGTTCAATAAAAACATGTAAACATATCATTGTGAGTTTAAGGAGACTGTGTTTGTCTCAAGATCAGATCACATTTAATAAATTTATGCAGAAATCCAGATCATTCTGAAGGGTTCTCTATTTGTATTTGACCCTGTGTCACCTTCGAGAACAGTTTTAAATCCTGAAGCTGAAGTGTTGGATCTAAACAGAGATGAATAAGAGCCTCCGGTGGTACCTCTTCTGCGAGGAACAGGTGCTTCTCGACCGTCCCGAAGCGTCCTGCGATGGTCAGCAGGTCCCTCTTCTTCTCTTCTTCTCGAGGTAAGTTTGAGAAATACACCACCTGACTCCCAGAGTTCATGTCCCTGATTGGCCGGTCCAGGGGCCGGTCCAGGGGCCGGTCCAGGGGCCTGTCCAGGGGCCGGTCCAGGGGCCGGTCCTGGCGATGGGACAGGTCCTGCTTCTACAGACGACAGGACAGGGGTTTATACACATGCAATCTGATAAATCTAACTAAAACCTGTTCAAATCTGATTAAAACCTGTTCAAAACAGTCTAAAGTCTGCTCAAATCCAACTAAAATCGGTTCAAATGCAACTAAAATCTTTTTAAAACCACTTGAAACCCTTTAAATACAACTTATACTAGTTATAGTCTGTTTAAAATCTGTTTGAATCCATTTGAAACTTATTTAAATTCACAAAAAAAGCAGGCAAAGGCTGAGCAAAACCTGTGAAAATACAACTTAAAATAGATAATCCGTCTCAAACGTGTTTAAACTGAAACAGAATATAAGAGAATATGCTCAATTCAAACTAAAACCAGCTAAACCCTGTTGTAATCCAACTAAAACCTGTTCAAATCCCCCTAGACCCTGTGTAAACCCTGTTACCTCGATCACCAGTCGCTTGGACAGCTCGAAGTACAGCGGCTTTCCTCCGAGACACGCTGGGTTCTGTTGGTAATAGTTGACCACGTCCAGAGCCTCGTCGTGAGAGCTCATCTCCAGGAACGCCTGCAGGGGGCGCACAAACACACACAGGAACAATATAACACCTGCAGGGGGCGCACAAACACACACAGGAACAATATAACACCTGCAGGGGGCGCACAAACACACACAGGAACAATATAACACCTGCAGGGGCGCACAAACACACACAGGAACAATATAACACCTGCAGGGGCGCACAAACACACACAGGAACAATGTAACGCCTGCAGGGGGCGCACAAACACACACAGAAACAATATAACACCTGCAGGGGGGCACACACACACAGGAACAATATAACACCTGCAGGGGGCGCACAAACACGCACAGGAACAATGTAACGCCTGCAGGGGCACACACACACAGGAACAATATAACACCTGCAGGGGGCGCACAAACACACACAGGAACAATGTAACGCCTGCAGGGGCACAAACACACACAGAAACAATATAACACCTGCAGGGCGCACAAACACACACACAGAAACAATATAACGCCTGCAGGGGCGCACAAACACACACAGAAACAATATAACACCTGCAGGGGGCGCACAAACACACACAGGAACAATGTAACGCCTGCAGGGGGCGCACAAACACACACAGGAACAATATAACACCTGCAGGGCGCACAAACACACACAGGAACAATATAACACCTGCAGGGGGCACAACACACACAGAAACAATATAACACCTGCAGGGGGCACAAACACACACAGGAACAATATAACACCTGCAGGGGGCGCACAAACACACACAGGAACAATATAACACCTGCAGGGGCGCACAAACACACACACAGGAACAATATAACACCTGCAGGGCGCACAAACACACACAGAAACAATATAACACCTGCAGGGGCGCACAAACACACACAGAAACAATATAACACCTGCAGGGGCGCACAAACACACACAGAAACAATATAACGCCTGCAGGGGCCACAAACACACACAGAAACAATATAACACCTGCAGGGGGCACAAACACACACAGGAACAATATAACGCCTGCAGGGGGTGCACAAACACACACAGGAACAATATAACGCCTGCAGGGGCGCGACAAAACACACACAGAAACAATATAACGCCTGCAGGGGGCGCACAAACACACACAGAAACAATATAACACCTGCAGGGGGCGCACAAACACAGACATATTAACTCTGACCAATATTATTTTAATTCTGAAGGGTCCTAGTTTAACTCTGAATTGTCTTGTTGTAAAAAGGTTCAGTTAAA
>JAWCTZ010000984.1:0-26807 GCA_036850595.1 Rhyacichthys aspro | reverse complement strand
TTATAATGTATTATTTTATCTATTGTTTCTCATGGACCAACTTTGTGAGTCTGGAATAAAAACTGAAATGAAATATCTGTGAATGTACAGGATATTATATTATATATTTATTGTTTTTTGTCTTTGTTTGCTTTTGCTCCAAAGAGGAACTGTTTTTACTGAACTCTACCACTGTTCATTAAAGTATATTATTAAAATCTTGTGTTTTATAGCTTCAAATACAATCTTGTCAACAGCAAATAGACAACCCTGCAGTGACATTTGTATTTTCACTTTTACAGGACTTACTTATTGTGATTATTCTGACATATCAAATACATATATTATTATAATTAATATTTGAGGCTGAGCAGACATTACTACTTGTTTTAATCTTCAGCAGCATCTTGTAAAAGGAATGATTTGTGGGAAAAAAAGACCTGAAGACGTCACTGAGGCTTTATTATCAAGGATTTGAACACTTTATTTAAGGCTTTCTACTCGGTTTGTCGCCAAAAAAGTCTAAAAGTGTCTGTTTTGGAAATGGATATGTCTTATTATGAAAAGAAACAGAGCAAAAAGGAAAAAAGAAAAGAGAAACAAAGGGAAATGTGGATTAATTTGGTCAGGTTACAGCTGATGAAGGGTTTAATGAGTTAATTAGACTCTAGGTGTTGTCTTGTACAGTCTGTTTGCTGCTTTTACTTTTAAAAAATAAACTCAAATTGGGTATTTTCACTCTTTTTGTGTTTCTCTCCAAAGTCTTCATTCATCCGTGGGTCCTCCTTCTGCTCAGAGCTCTCACTGTTGGAACATCCCTCAACAACTGTTAACACCAGGTTCAGATTTCTTATTGTCGTCTCCTGCGCAGCGTCCGTCGGGAGCCCCCCTGACGCGGACGGAGGACGCTGAGGCTGGGAGGCGGAGACGGGACCCCCGCTGACGTCAGTGGGGCTGACTGTTTCCTGCAATAGAAAGTGAGCGAGAGCAGGGCAAAGGGAGAAAATCCACAGCTCTGACCCCGTCCCGGCTCCAAACGCGGCGTCCAAAAGCTGACAGCGGATTAAACTGCACCCGTGAGTATCCCGAACCCACCTTTACGCGTTTACGCACGCTTTAACTGCGTCTATTTCCGTGAGTGTGCGTCAGTGTGGCTGCAGCGGACATGCTTCTTCTCTCTCCGTGTGCTTGCCCTACACTTTGAGCCCGCTGTAAACTTCCCTTTTGAGTGCTTTTGTGTCACCAGCGCCAAAAACACCGCGCTCCGGTCGAAACCCTGCGCCTCTTTCTGTCTTTGCGTTCGGAGGCTGCCGCTGGGGCTCGCGCAGTGTCACCTCTGGCGTGTTTACGTGCTGCCTGACATTGCTAACGGCGTGATAAATAAACGCAGAGACAGGCTGGTCCCGTTAAGACTCGAACGGACTGGAGTCAGGCTTGTGCTGTTGCAGCTACAGCGAGGGGTTTTCCCTGGCTCCTCCCTCATTTGCAGGGCGTTCACGTGTAGCAACAGGCACAAAAATACGCTATTCCCACGCATTGTTTTTGCTGACTTCACCTCTTACACTTCAAATCCTAATTATCCATCTCCTTTCACTGCGTTTAACCCCCTCTTTCCTCCCGCAACATTAATTATGCCTCATCCACAGACACCATCTCCCATCGCAGTGCGTAAATCTCCAACGCCCTGCTACTTTTACATAACACCTCAGGTAAAACTACACCTACTATTACTATTGCACATTTACAGCAGCCTTTCAGAGCTATTACTAGTTTGATTCACCTCAATGGCATCTCTTTTAGTGCAGGGTGTTTCCTCAAATAAAAAAAATTTAAAAAAAAGGAAAAAAAAAAGAAGACAAAACGCTGGCAGCTCAGCAGACGACTTGACAGACTGCAAAGACTGCAAATGCACGTCGTTTTTTCACATTTCTCCGCTTTAACAACCTTAAATCTTCACAGGAACCGTAGGTGAGATGCTCCTTAATGCTTCCATCGGGCTGTTTCTGCAAAAGCTACATGTGTTTTGTGGAAAATACGACCGTGGAGATGATGTCATTGCTCTAGCGCCACCGGAGAACAATCCCAGTCCAGGCAGTTGTAGTAAGAGTTATGTAATATTGGGGGGAAAAAAGGGGGGAAACAAAAGGGTGAACATTGAAACCTTGCAGCTGTGTTGAAGCCTTAAAGGAGATGTGTTGTGGGGCTGTTTAATGGTGCGTTTGGTGGCTACAGTTTGGGGATGATGCAATGGTAAGAAAACAGTGGGATTTTTATCAATGAAGGCGCTCGATGTGAGTTTTTATTGTTGCTGTGTTTAAACTGCACTGCTACCTTTGTGTTTGGTTTAAATCATGCTTCACTGATGATTATTTGCATGCTTTAACCTGTGATTATTCATAACGGAGTCAAAAAAAACAAATCCCCAGAGAAGTTGTGGTTGTATTTATTTGCATGTAGTTTTGATGCAGCAGCGGTGCAACTTTGACACAAAAAAAGGGGAAGAGAAAAACCCCAGCTTTAACCTGTTAACGTTCAGCTTTTGTTTGGTGAAAGGGTGAGATAAAATCAGCATTCAACACCAGGGTCAAAGCACTCTGCGGTAGTTGCAAATGCAGCATCACTAATTCACAGCATCGAGACAAACAGCATTTTTAGGGTTTTATATTCGACGAGACAGCGTTTACTCGGCTTCTTCACAAGCTTTTTGTTTTCAAAGAGAATAATACGCTCTGCTTTCTGTTCTTTACAATTAATTAGACCATTTTTCAAATTACTTTTATTATGTTACCTTCAAATCCCGTCATTATTTACCGCATTTTTTTGATTTACTTTCAAAAACGAAGCCGTAAAAGGAAAAAGAAGCTGTTGATTTTAGTGTAAAAGGTTTTTGTTAATAACAGGTTTCTTTGTAAAGCCACCTCTGTTTTAAGACTCTGTTTTAATAATCATAATAATATTAAAAAGTGACTGATGATGTTCTGATCTGAGACAAAAGCACAAACACATTTACAAAACAGAACTCTTCAACCGTTAATGTCGTCGTAAATGTTAATAAAAACGGTTTTCTTCGTTGTAGGGATTAAGTTGTGCCTGTGTTTGATGAAATGTAGAGAGATAAGACAATGTTTTAAAATCACAAAGCAGACGTACAGTTATCATTCTTCTTGAAATACATGAAGAAGAAGGAGAGCTGTCTGTTTTTGTGTTTTCCTGCAGTGTGTTCAGCTCCACATTTGGAAAACAAAAGGAGGGAGTAAACTATTGTTGTGCTGGACTGGTTCTACCTTCACAATAATGAAAACTGACCTGGACTGACCTGGACTGAGTGGAAACGAGCCTTTAGTGTCTTCTGTAATCGCGTTAACACAAAACAAAGCAATACAAAGTGTGTCCGATAGACTAAGTTTGAACAATTATGACATAAAACAACACAAAAGTAAACAGACACAGAGAGGTTTAATGTGTTGTTTACAATCTGCTGCAGATTTAGATCTAAAATCATTTAGATTGATTAGAAAAAGTGGTTTGACATTTAAATATTTACGTCCATGAACATATTGTTTAGCTAATATAATCCAGGATATCTTTATATGTTAGTTTAGAATGTCTGAATCACAAAATGTTAAATGTTTGTCTCAAGAATTCATTACATGTGTAGAAATCATTTGAAATTTTGAAGTGAGTTTCTTTATCTTTCGGAGAGACTAATCCAGCAAAGAAACAGCTGAAAAAAGAAAAGCATCAACAGAGAAAAGGGAGGCAACGTAAAACACAGATAAATACTGTCAATTCAATCACGTAATGTTTAACGAGGAGGAGATAATTGTCGTCCTGACGCTGAAGTCACAGCTAAGCTAACGCTAAACTCTAAACTTCAGTTTGGTCAAATGGATTAGTATTTTGGAGGAACAACTGGTCTGGTTTTATTATTTAATCAAAGAGAAGCAGGAGGAGAGTGGAGTCTGAGACAGAGACAAAAAAAGAAAACCAGGAAGTGGAGCTTTAAGATGATGCTTTGATTCACTGTGTTTGAACTACTTTATGTCATTTTCTTCCTTCTTTCTCGGTCCCTTTTTTAATAACTTCACACACAGCTCACTTTATGAATGAAAGTCTGTGTATTTGACAGAAACCGGGTCTAAAATCCCCTCGACGGCCGCAGAGTATCGTCTCATCTTTCACAGAGTCGTTAGTCTAACTGTATCTGTGTGTTTTTGTCTTTACAGATGTTCCCGGGAATAAACTCAGCTCAAAGTCCATCCGTCAACGTTCCCAAGATGCATCTGTGAACGAGAGCAGGCAGAACGATGCCGCGGACCAAGCAGAACAACCCCAAGAATTTAAAAGGTAGGTTCACAACAACGTCTTTTTGCTTTTGGTTCCGATGCAAAAACCTGGAAAAACCTGGAAAAAGGAGAAAACCTGGAATATTGTTGATGTGTTTTGGAAAGTTGTAGAGAAAATGTTAAGTTTTCTGGAAGATTTTGCTTTATTTAAATGAATTGCTTATTTGTTGATATTGTTGCTACTTGAAAAGCATAGGTCCAGTTTAATTTAGCTTGATTTGTGTCTTTTTATTGTCTTTTTAGTCTGGTTTTGTGTATTTTCTACTGTTGTACATTGGTCTTATTCAGCTTTGTTGGTTCTATTTTAAAGTGTTGTCATAATAAATAGATATTCACTGATAATGTCTTGGAAATGACCTTCAAAAAAAAAGAAACTCTGCAAACGTGAAGCTTTGTTTTAAAGAAATGACTTTTTAAATTCCTGTCACGTGGCTGTTCATCTGCTGCGTATTTGTTGTGAAACTTGTGGCTTTGCTGGGTTTTTTCTGCCCTGATTGTCCTTGAATACTATTATGTTAATTTCTTCAGCCTAGAAACATAGTTGAAGTATAATTTCTTTATTTTTGTGTCTGTTCTTTCACGGTTTTCTGCTGTTGATTTGGGCTCGTGCTCAGAATAGACTGGAAAGTGTTGATTGGAATAAAATGTTCTTGTTTTTATCAGTCGCTGCTGAAGCTTGTGCAACAGTATTCTGGTGTTTTTATATTCTAATCTGTCTTATGTGTGCGTAGTTCTAATGTATTAATGAGGAGCAAACACAATAATCTTTTGCATCTGATGAAAAGAAATAGTCTTCCTCTTTGTTTAAAATGTCTTTTGTCTGTGCCTCTGTCGATCCGTTTTACTCTAACGAAGTAGAAGCCTTTATGTTTATTTTATTTAATATGACACAGTAAATTAACATGAGTACATTAGTCCGTCGTGTAAATATGTCAGATTTAGCCAAAAGGAGCTAGTTTTCATCTGTAGTTCCAAAGAAGTAAAGAGAAAGCAAATAAAAAGCACATACAGCAAAATATAACATCACAGTTACAAAAAATAGATGATATAGAAAAGTATAAACTATAAAAAAAACACAATTTGACCCAAACTTACTCAGAAATCCATCAAAACAGAACAAGCTGTGGACATAAAAAGAGTAAAAATGTGCACAAACCACTTGAACTGTCTCATAGTTACTTGTATTTTCTTTTTTAATATAAGATAAGGAGATAAAAAACCCACAGCAGGAAAAGAATCAGACAGTGTCAAAGTGAAAAACCGACCTGGACACGACAAAAATGAAATTAAAACTGTTCTAAAACAAATGAAACTAAAACAGATGATGCATATGAACAAAATCTGGATTTGAATAAATGAATAAATTGTAAAAAAGAGTAAATTGCAGATTGTATGATTAGTAAAGTTAATGTGTCACTATAGGCACATGTATAATTCAGTATATATTGTATTGTTGTGTGTATTGTGTGTATTGTAGACGCTGCAGAGGCACAAACAAAGCTGTCGTTCTGTAAAAGAATCGCCGACACAGATAATTATCGTAATTGTTTGTTGGAGATTGTTGCCAAGTTTGGATTCACCAGAAATGATTTATAGTCGTTGGCCGTTCGGGATGAGATTACTCATTGTTCGTTGTGTAAAAGTGAAAGTTAATGTTGCTGAACTTGTCCGAGTGTTTGTTTTTGTGCTTTGGCAACAGCAGTATGTCCACTCTTTGGTAGAATTCCCCTGTTTTCTTTTCGGGGAATTGCCAAACAGTTTTGACAAAAGGCCAGAACTGGAAGTAAGAAGAGAAGAAGTAATGGTCCATTTAGAGAAAATCAAAAATCCATCAGAAAGTTACAGCCGTAAAAGTGAGGAGCAGGAAAAGCAGCTGTATTTCACACTCGTTTATGTTTATGTTGTGAGTGAAAGTTAAAAACAATAAATGAGTTAATATTCTGTTTCTGTTTGTTGCTGCTGCATTATTTTGTTTTTAGCAGATTTAACAAGATGCTAAGAAGATGTAGCCTTTGTTTACTTTTGCACAGGCCTCAAAAAATGTGTGTTTTTACCTAAAATGCACTCTTTTAGCCGCGTGTTCTCAGTCTTTGATGCAGAAGCACAGGTCCTTTAGCTGCCGGAACCCTATTTCTAAAATTAAAAAAAGATTAATCTGATTCTTTTCGATTAATTGATTCATAATCTGAGAGTGAAGTGTGTGTATTTGTGTAGAACCTGAGGAACTAACAAAGAGAAGTGTCAAAAACTTTTATTGTTCCTGTTTAAAACAATACAACAACAACAACAACAACAACAAAAATAAATCACACATTTTTACAGAATCTGATCCAGATTCACGTAAAGATGGATTTTTTTAATCTCTTTTACTGTTTCTGTGGATCTACTGCTCTGTCTTTAATAAAACATGTTTCAGACTCTATCAATACCACACATAGGGATTATTAAATTAGTTGACGATCACTTTAACAATCGATTAATCTCATTAATTGTGCAGCTCTACTCACTCAGAGACAGTTTCAGTCTGTGGCCTTTTGTCAAACCTATCTTGCAATTTAGTTTTTTATCAATTTCCTCAAATACATAACTCACTCTAGGCTTAAATAATACATCTTACACTGATTTATTTAATTAATAGAGTCTGCTGCTGTGTGAACAACTCATTTAGCTTTTATTTACAATTACCTTTACCTTTCCATCCATTTTATGCACCTGCTGTAGCTCTTAAAGTCAATACAAAGCAATAACCTTTTTGCTAAACAAGAAAAACTGTTTTGGTTGAAAAAGTATTTTAACTTTAGCCTTTACTAGACGTGAAACTGCCTTTTGAAACTGTTTTATTTGACCGTTTTAGCTGCACAGAAGTGAAAGTACATTTATTGACACTAAGAGAGGACGGCAGCCATTTTGGGAGACGACCTTTGAGCCATGTTCTCGCTTTAACCGATCCATCAGTTTGTTTTTGTTTTTTTTGTGTGTGTTTGCAGCCGTCCACAGCTCTTTTGTGACGGAGCGATGAGAACGTGTTGACAGATGTGTTTTTTGGGGGGAAGAGTGGGTGAGTGACACGACCCGACTTGAACCGTTAGCACAGGCGCCGTTCTGTTGCAGAGTTGACCTTTTGAAACCACAAAACTCCCACACGACTCGCTCTGGACGCTTTTTGGAGACTTTTCTTTTTGCAAAACGGTGACAAGGTGCTGCAAATGATAAAGAATATAAAAACAATACACATGCAGTCATTATACATCCACTATTATACAGATAAATATATTCTACTGGATATCTAACACTGTTTTATGTTTTATTCACGGCTCCATTGTGAGTGTTGATGGTGATGTCACTGTCTATTGGTCCATTATTATATACAGAACATATTCTAAAACACTACTGAACCTGTTTTATCTTTTCATAAACTTCTTGTCTTGTATTTTTATCACTTCACGGCTCCATTTTGATTTTATTTAGATGATGTCACCGTCTATTGGTCCATTATTCTTCTATTGTCTATGCATTCTAAATACACTGCATAGTCACCACCTAGATTTAACCTCCCAAACAAGATCTTAGTAAAACTTCACGCAGCTGGACGAGAATAACGCGTCACAACATTTATTCTCGTCCAGAGTTGCATGAATTTTTCTCCAGTTTCTTGTTTTGAAGATGGAAGAGTCGAGCGCTGCACAAAGTCTGCTCGACGGAGTTCAAGTCTGGACTCGATGATGCGTGTTTTTCGACATTCTATCTATCTATATTCTATCTGTATTCTATCTATCTATATCTACTGATGTTCAGTGGAAGGCTCTTGCTGTTTTTCTTTGTTAAATCTTAGGTGGAGACTTTATTTTTGGCTGGGATTCTAAACCACTTTCCCTAATTACTCATTATACTGTTGACAGACTATAAATAGCATATCTTTATGTATTTATTATATATAATTTGAATAACTATAACATGGGTTTGGTTTGAAGGTTTTATTTGATGCAAATTGTTTATAAGAAGCAGTTATTCACAGTGTGTTATGTTCTTTAATGAGACGAGGTTGAGATTAAATCACTTTTTCTTTTTTCCTGCTCCTTTTTGATGAAATATTTAGTTTTATTTTTTTCTTTTTTTTGGTTTTTTTGCTTTTTTTTTTTTTTATTTTTTTTTTTTTTAAAAAAACAACAACATAAATAAATAAAAAATACTCATGCAGTTTCTAAATATACGCAGCTATAGGCGTTATTTGAGTCAAGTTAAAGGAGAAACTGGAGGGAATCCAGCGGGAGAATCCGTTTGGCTCGACCGGCTCGGCGTTATGTTGTGAAGTGACAGATTGTTGCCGACAGACGTTCTCCGTTCACAGATCGGTGAATTTGCAGCGTCGCGTGATGGAAGTGTGAAGCGTGGCATTTCCTCAGCTCCGTCCACAGAAACAGACACGAGACCGGACGATGTTTATTCATTCAGCGAACGATCACCGCGCAGCTATTCTCAACGAACTCAGATGTTATTAATAATTAAAGCTAGCTACTACATTATTATTCTTTATTACAGCCCTATTTTTATGTGTAAATGGAATAAAACCTGTCTTTGTTTTTAATACTAAAGGGTTGTGAAAATAAAGAAGTGAAAAATGGCACCTAAATGCACGTCTCGACCTGTGGAAATGAGACCGAGAAACCTGTAGCTAAAGAGGAAGTTCATATAAAAGTGACGGTTGGTTCCGAAAACTCATGAATTATTAATTATGAGTTATAATACTCTAGTTTCATGCTTTATATGAACTTTATTTGATATTTCTGGAGGTCCATTTGTAATTGACAACACACTACAACAAATAATGTGATGCTAGCTGCACGTGGTTAGCTTTGAAGACATACTTAAAAAGCTTAAATAACTGTGTCATATCTAATAATTAAATAATCCTCTGCTGTAGCTGTGGTTATGGATTAAAGATTAAATACTACTACTTCACTTATCATTAGCATAACTAGCTATGTTTTACTCACTACTTCATGATGTTCACTCCTGGCTCCATAGTCTCGACCAGGCTATTGGTCCATTATTATTATTATTATTATTATATACAGTCTACAAAACATAAATATATTCTATATGTTAACACTATTGAACTTGTTTTATCTTTTCATAAACTTTTTGGTCTTTTATCTTTTTCTGGTGATGTCACAGTCTATTGGTCCATTATTCTTCTCCAAAAAAATAAATGTATTCCACTGTGTATCTTAAAAACTGTTAAACCTATTTGACGTTTTCATAAAAGGTCATGGTCACAGACTTTTGTGGCTTCACGGCTCCACTGTGTGTCACTGTCTATTGGTCCATTATTATATACAGTCTACAAAACAAATATATTATTTTAAAACACCTACTGTATTTTGTCTTTTCATAATCTTGTTCTTGGATTTTGATGACTTCACGGCTCCATTCTGAGTTTATACAGATGATGTCACTGTCTATTGGTCCATTATTATATACAGTCTACAAAACAAATGTATTATGTTAAAACACTATTGAACCTATTTTAAATTTCCACATTCTCGGCTCCATTGTGAGTTTATATGAGTGATGTCACAGTCTATTGGTCCATTATTCTTTTACTGTACATGAATTCTAAATATATTCCTTATGTAACACACTATTTTTGCATTTGTAGCGCCTCTGAGTGCCTTTTCCTCCAGCTTTTACATTTATAGTCACTTTGTTTTTGCTCCTATTTGCTTCGACAGAATTGGCACCACAATTTACTCTGGTTATAACAATCCCTTGGCACCTTTTTAGAAATGACTGAACCTTTAAATCCAAACTCCAGTGTCGCTGCCAACGCAATACCTCACTTAAACTCCATGTAACCTGCTCGGTTTCTGCTGAATTTTCTGCTGGTTCGAGGGGAAAGCCCACATGACTTCCTTATCGTCTGATAACGTGTGGAGACATTTCTGAGTTCACACAGGAAATGCTAATTACATGGCGCGCTATCACATGTTTTATGCGGAGCTGTGGAGAATGGCTGGTGTCTCTGCACAGACGGACGCCTAAAGACATCACATGACGCCTCATAGAAACCCACTTCTTTAATGTGCAGTTTCCTGTTAAATGATGCTTGCGCTTGGCCGTAATGTGTAGGATTTCACTTTGTTAAACTTGAACATGAGACAAACGGACGAAAAGGAGGAGGTGGATTCTTTTATTTGGGAAATGCTCGTTAAAGACACTAAATCAGATTCTCATGGACTTCATTTCTGCTCCAGTCTGTTGTCTGCTGTTGTGAATCATTAGCAGATGGAGCTAAGAAGCCTTCAGTTTTTCTACACAGCTTTCATGCAGTTTGTGTTTGTTGCTTTACCCAAATGCATCTGGAAAAATGTCTAAAACGGGCTTAATTTTAGCTTAATGTAGATTGTCCAACTTAAGCAACATTTAACAGTCTGTGAGGAGGAAGCACAGGTCCCAAAACTAGCTTTTTATAACTCGTCATAATCTGCAAGTCCAGTTAAAGATGGCGTTGATTCTGCAGTGACTTGTAGTTTGTAGCCTTTAGCTAGTTTGAGCTAAAGCTACTGTAGTTGTAGTTTTGACCCTCTAAAGCTGCTGTAGTTGTAGTTTTAACCCTCTAAAGCTACTGTAGTTTGAGTTTTGACCCTCTAAAGTTGCTGTAGTTGTAGTTTTGACCCTCTAAAGCCGCTGTAGTTGTAGTTTTGACCCTCTAAAGCTGCTGTAGTTGTAGTTTTGACCCTCTAAAGCTGCTGTAGTTGTAGTTGTGACCCTCTAAAGCTGCTGTAGTTGTAGTTTTGACCCTCTAAAGCTACTGTAGTTGTAGTTTTGACCCTCTAAAGCTGCTGTAGTTGTAGTTTTAACCCTCTAAAGCCGCTGTAGTTGTAGTTTTGACCCTCTAAAGCTGCTGTAGTTGTAGTTTTGACCCTCTAAAGCTAGTGTAGTTGTAGTTTTGACCCTCTAAAGCTGCTGTAGTTGTAGTTTTGACCCTCTAAAGCTGCTGTAGTTGTAGTTTTGACCCTCTAAAGCTGCTGTAGTTGTAGTTTTGACCCTCTAAAGCTGCTGTAGTTGTAGTTTTAACCCTCTAAAGCTACTGTAGTTTGAGTTTTGACCCTCTAAAGTTGCTGTAGTTGTAGTTTTGATCCTCTAAAGCTGCTGTAGTTGTAGTTTTGACCCTCTAAAGCTGCTGTAGTTGTAGTTGTGACCCTCTAAAGCTGCTGTAGTTGTAGTTTTGACCCTCTAAAGCTGCTGTAGTTGTAGTTTTGACCCTCTAAAGCTGCTGTAGTTGTAGTTTTAACCCTCTAAAGCCGCTGTAGTTGTAGTTTTGACCCTCTAAAGCTGCTGTAGTTGTAGTTTTGACCCTCTAAAGCTAGTGTAGTTGTAGTTTTGACCCTCTAAAGCTGCTGTAGTTGTAGTTTTGACCCTCTAAAGCTAGTGTAGTTGTAGTTTTGACCCTCTAAAGCTGCTGTAGTTGTAGTTTTGACCCTCTAAAGCTAGTGTAGTTGTAGTTTTGACTCTCTAAAGCTGCTGAATTTTGTGTTTTGTTTAAATTCTATAACTGTAAATTATAAAATGAAGCCCCCAATTGTCATCCTGGAAAATGATTTGTTAAAAAGCGTGGGAATCCTATTTAAAGTTGGAAAATCCAAACTTTACATTACAAACAGCCTGTTAGCATCACTAGCTTCTCTTTTCAGCAGCTCCTTGGATAATATCTGATCCTGCGGCGATCACATGACACTTCTTTACGGGTCTGGCTTTAAAAATACCATCTCCCAGTTAATGACCCTTAAAACAGAGCTATAAATATTTATCTTAGGCCTCTCTCTGGTTAATGTCGCGGCGAGGAGCTGCTCGGTTCAGCTGTGAGTCTTGGCCGAGGCTCAGGGCTTTTCTGCCTCAGAGGCTTTGGCAGCGCTCTCTCACAGAGTCGTATAAAAGGAACCACGCTAACAGTTTCCCTCCCGTCGAATGAGGAAAAAAAAAAACTGACTTGACACACTTTGTCCTGTCAGAGCCACAAAGAATGGGCTGTTTTTATCGACGGCGTCCGCTCACAGCTGCAGCACAGATCAAGTGGATTTAAAGCAACACGAACGTCTGAAAGAAGAACAGGACGGAGGAGAGGGGGAAGCTGAAGGTGTTTGGTGTTTTTGGGGAAGTTCGTCTCTTTGAGCTCATTTATAACGTTTGGGATAGAGCTAATAATTGCAAATCTGGCTGTAATTAATCGTGATTAATAAAACAACTTGTCAACTTTTAATAAACACTGAATCTTGAATTTAACAGAAGGTAATTAACTTTATTGTGAATCATTTAACTTTGTCACACTTTAACTTTAACACTTTAACTAAGCAGGTAAATTAAATTGTAATAATAAGTTTTACAGAAAAGTATTCATTTTTGGCTTGTTCAGACTCAAACAAAAGAGTCTCTATGACAGTCCAGTTTATGAACGCAACAATGATCTGACAAATAACTTTAAGTGACTGTATTTTATAAAGGTTTCTCATTTAAGTGCATTAATACATTCGCTTTGTGCTTCTTTGACTATTAAAATATTTAAATCTGTAAATTACACATGACTTTACTCTTTTCCAGGAACCATCTGTAAAAGGACAATTGTCCATTTAGCAGCGTGTCTTTGTTGTTTAGCATCGTTAGCTCCAGTGTTAGCCGCGTTAGCCTCAGCAAACACTAATGAGCTGCAGCGTCTGGAGGGGGCTACAACCAAAAAACACTGCACTGAAACAAAAAATGAATGCAAAAAGTTAATATTAAAGTAAATAATAATGTAAACTCTAGATTTCCTGCAGAGAGTGGGCTGAGATGACTCTGAAAGTGGAAAGATTTATGCATTTATGTTTAAATCCAAATTGAATCCATAGTACAGTCTTCTCTTGGTGTTTTTAAAAGTGTTTCTCTGGAGGTTGGTGTCATTTCTCTGAGTCAGGACCAGTTTGTGACGAGTTGTTGACAGAAAAGACACCGCCGTGTGTTGCCTCAGGCTCAAAAGTGTCTTTAAAAACTGCTCTGAAGCTAATAAAGCAGTGAGTCACTGTTGAAGAGTACATTTGAACAAAGGCCCAAACAAACGTCAGGCGGGAGGCACGTCCCGTCTGCGCTGGGCTCATTCATGTTTGCTTCGCCGAGCATTCCTGGAAGTATTTCGTTATGAATCATAAATAAATATCTGTAAACAGAGAGTAACTCAGGGTTTATTCTCTGCACAATCCTTTAAACAGTTCGTATCAGTTCACTTCCACCAAGTTTCTGCAACACTTTATGAAACGTTTCACTAAAAAAGCTGAAAGTAAAATGCGTCTTTATCAAAATGTACCATTTTACTGAGCACAGATGCACGAAGGAATGAACTGTGTATATGGTCTGTATTTACATGTCTGTGATTTAAGCTAAAAATAGTTTTGATGATATTTCTAAATGAATTAAATTGAAGCTCATGAAATATTGGAAAAACAATCAAATATATTTCAATACCACACTTCAGTTTTTAGAATTAGCTGCTGAAATGTTCCCAGAATCAGACGAAATCTAGTGTTTTTTATAAATCCTGTGTAATTTACTGTAGTATTATCTCAAAATTGACTGGAGCTAAAGAAATAGTAGTATTGCTTTTTAAATCCACCACGTCATCACACATTTACTTTCACATCACTGTCGATTAATTAAAAAAATAATGGACGGATTAATGTATTTTCAGAGTAATTGTTAGTTGCGGCCATAAATGAAACTATAAGAAAATAGAAGTATATAAGCTCCAGGGGCTGTTTTTATTGTAATATCAGGTCAAACGCTCAAAACTTAAATGTTAAACGCTGCATTTAATCAGTTTTTTCATTTTCCTGAGTGCGATATAAAATGATAAAACTGTTATCAGCCAATATTTTACAGATTAAACCTATATTTTTCCTTTTTATACCGTTTCCAGCTCTTCTCTCTAACGTTCCTGTATCTGATCCGTGTTTGTGTAAAGAAACGCTCCCTCTGTTGTATCTGAATGAATCTCTGGCCTCGAGGGACGCTTCATTCATGAAAGATGAGTGTGAACGCCGTCAGCTCCGACTGTAACTCACAGACGGCCTCTTCTCGTTCGTCGAGGTCGAGATGGAGACGGAGCCGATGACGCAGTTTGAGGGAGAAACGGCAGGAAGTCAGGAACTCCTCCAAGTGCCGTGTTTACCTTTTTTTTCTTTTTTTTTTTTTCAAGCAGCAGCTGGTCTTTGAGCGGAACAGAACGGCGCTCAGTGGTTTTCCCTGAAGCAGAAACACTGACAAAGGCCAATACTTCCAATAAATCCCAGTCAGGCCAAACTAAACAGCATAAACTCTCAAACCTGAGCTAATTTTGGAAGCAGTTGTTTCCTGAGAGACGTTAAATCAGAAAAAGTGAGCAGCCAGCATTTATTTTTACCGTGTATTCTACCGACAAACTTTTCATAGAAGATAAATAAAACAGAACATACCTGATATTTTTTCTTCTCGTTGGAAAAATGGTTTAAACCTAAATAGTTTATTGTAAAAGCAATCATTTGTGTAAAAACAGTCTTTCTGATCCATCTACTGTTTATTGTAAGGGATTGTAATAGATGAGAACCTCTATTCAGGAACAGAAAACCTTGGAGCGCTCTCATTGGTCGACACTTGTCACATGACGTTCCAGGAAGTTTAATAGCTGCAGATAAAGTGTATTTTCAGCTGAATATGTCTTTTAACAGAGAAACAGCTGAAAAAAGAAAAGCATCAACAGAGAAAAGGGAGACAACGTAAAACACAGATAAATACTGTCAATTCAATCACGTAATGTTTAACGAGGAGGAGATAATTGAGGGAGTGGAGCTTTAACAGATACGTTTTTTATTTGAGAACATACCTAATATTTTAGTTTTTAGTGTGATTTAAAGCTCTGTTTGACCAATTATATCAAAATGTGACGTAACATCACCGTTCCAACATTCTTTTACAGATAAGATGTTAATGTTGTGGAACCAGACCAAGAGTAAAGGGTGATTTTACCTTTACACGTCACATGACCAGGGTCGACCAATGGGAGCGCTCCTTTTTGGAGCATGTGATTGTCCAAGGTTTTCTGTTCCTGAATAGAGGTTCTCATCTGTTACAATCCCTTACAATAAACACTAGATGGATCAGAAAGACTGTTTTTACACAAATGATTGATTTTACAGTAAACTATTTTAAGTTTAAACCATTTCTTCAACTCTTTTCTTGCACATTTATTGAAGTAGTCCCGTCTTAGATCATTTCCATTTGCTCGCTTTAATCTAAACAGGACGTAAACACAGAGGCGGTCCATTGTGGGTCCGGTTTACCTTCAGTAACCCTCGGTGTAAAAGTGTCTTATTGGTCTGACTCTGAATTCCTGGCGTCTTTTAAGAGGCTCCTGCTGCTGCTCTGAGCTCGTCGCCGATGAATGGACGACTGCAGCAGTGAAAGAGTCGCGTTTAACAAGGTGGAAAGAGTTTACGCTATAAACAGGACGAGGACGAGGAGGCTGGAGTTTCCATCTGAACAGAACCGGAATCACTTTTAAAGCTTTAACTCCAGCAGCTATTGTTTATTATTATTACTGTAAATGTGTTAAAGCAGACTGTGAAGAACAAAAAGCAAATCCATGTCAGGTTGTTTTTCATTTCTTCACAAACTGTCTTGGTCTTTCTGTCAATCATTATGTGTTTGTCTGGCCTCAGTGACTGGAGTTAAACTCGTGAAGTCACTCGAACAGTGAAACCAGACACAGTTTGTTTATTTTGTGTCGCGTCCAAAGCAGAAACACACATAAAAAGTCGATATTTGAGCTCGTCTTGAACCGCTTTTGTCTCATAATGGAGGCCGCGGACTGAGCTGTTTCCAAATAATGTGGTTATTAATTGAAGATTTTCGAATAAACTTGATTAAATAAGCTTTTTCTCTGTAGCATTGTGCAGGAAACATGCTCCAAATGTGTTAAAGCTGGGATTGTTTCACAGTTGAATCTAATTAAATTGGACAGATTTAATTTATGCAGTTTATAACGATCTATAAAACTATGAGGAATTGAAGAAGAATGCTTAAATCAAACTATATTTTTAGTTTTTCCGAAGTCTATCCAATGCAATGGTTGAACACAGTCACATAAATCAGAATTCTAACTGAGCTCAGGTTTACGGCTCTGTTTTATTCACTATTTGTCTAATCTGAGTTTGTTTTTGCGACGTCTTCTCGCTGCAGTGAAGGAGTTAAGTGTGAGCTCTGACTGAATGGATTTTTTCGTGTCGTGTCACGCTGCGGCGTTTCCCAACAGTTAAATTACAGGCTGCGCTCAGAGGGAACTTCTCTTCCCCGAGGCGGGATTCAACCCAGGTTTTAGCAACAGTTACTACAACAGACGAGCTCAAACCAGTTCGGGGATGTCTGCTCGACTCGGCGCTAACCTCAGACCGGCTTTCACTGAAAACTGGGGGCCGGGACTCACAGAGGAATCTTAACCGCTGGCATTTCTGTGAATGAAAGAGAATAAAGCTGCTGTTCTGTTTGTGTAAATCTGGGTTCATGTCATTTCATTGTTTTGCTGAAGTCTTTCCCAGGTTTGATACAGATAAACTTTTTTCTAGAGACACATATTTTGAAAAGGCGATATCAATTTCAATTTCAATCCAAAATGTCTGTGTTTTTGTGACATTTGTGAAAACTCTGCAGTAACTCTTTCATTATAATCTGCTTCGTTTTAGTTTAGTTTCCAGTTTCAGACAGAATCAAGGCTGAACCAGTGCAATTGTGATTTATTCTTTTTTATTATTTTCATTTTGCATCATTCACAACAATCACCAACAATATTAGACGTTCTATGAGTTTATATCAATAACAGATTTTGCAACAAAGCAGTGACAAAACTATTTCTGTCTTTAACTCTATGTTTAAACAGTGAAAGTCCAATAAATCCCAGTCAGGCCAAACTAAACAGAATAAACTCTCAAACCTGAGCTAATTTTGGAAGCAGTTGTTTCCTGAGAGACGTTGAATCAAGTATTTAACTCTATGTTTAAATAGTTGTGTGTAATATTCAGGAAGACACAGTTTCTCTTTCTTTCTTCGTCCAAATCGCTGCTGAAAACTGCAAACCCAAAGCTGGACGGACACCTTCTCTTATTTTGGCGGGGCTCGACTTCCTCTCTCTTGTTTCTTTTACGTCGTCGTTCGCGGAGTTTGTAAAAGAAACTGTTTTGACAAAGTGAGGAGTAAAAAGTACAGATATTTGTGTTTAAAAGTAGAGAGTAAAGGTTAAAAGTCTTTTGGTGAATTGTTTTCTTCAGTCTTTTTTAATTGTGTCTTGTTTTGTTTATTTCTTGAGCATCCATTTTCAATAATTCACTTTGACTTTTAAAAAACATGCCTCTGGAGTTTTGAAATTTAGTTTTGATGCAAATAAAGTCCTAAAAAAGAGAATATGAGTAGAAAAAATAGGTGCAGTTTTAAATCTACGTGGGTCGTCATATATTTACAAAATACTCTTAATAATAATGTTTCTGCTTAAAATATAAATGTCTAAAAGGTTCTGTGTCGTTTTTTAATGCACTGCTTTATTTGTCCTTTTCCATCTTGTCTTTTCAAAGTTATTTTTCTTTCGTTCTTTGTTTGAAAATCTGGCCTCGAGGTAAAAAAAGGGGAACCTCCCAAAAAACATCTGGTTTGGAGGAAAGCAATTTGTCAGCGTTTTAATTGAGAGCAGTTCAGACCGAGGCTCGTCCGGGTCGTTTTTATTACTATCAGTGTTATTTGAGAAGTTCCAGCCAAACTGTAATGTGTTAGTTCTTGTTGTAATGGAGCCGTGTCCAGGTCCAGGTTTACAGGTCGACGCGTGTCTTCTGATAAAAACTGATTGTGAAGGTTAAAAGGAAACGTGTTCAGTTACTTTTTGAGCAGGTTTCAACTTCAGTTCAGTCTTTATCAGATCCGTTTGTTTTTAAGATTCGTTTTTTCTCTTTTTGTGACACTTTGCTTTTCCTTCAAAATGTTCGTAAAAGCAGTTTAATGAGTTCAAACTGGAGCAGAGCCTTGTTTTTCTTTTTCAAAACGCTAAATTCACCTTTTTTGTTAAAGTGTTTTTTGTCCGTCACCATTCACAGTTTTTACAGAAGCTATTTACATTTCAGAAAACCTTTATTACATTTATAACTTCATCTCTGCACAATTGCTTCAAAAGAATAACTTGGATCTACAAATCTAGATTAAGTTTTTGTAGGAAACTGTAAACATTTCATTAAAAAATCCAGAAATAATAGAGTGCAAAAGGCCAAATATAATCTTAAAAACAAACAAACAAAAAATCATTGTCTTGGTTTGGATTTTTCACTCTTGAGACTCTCCCAGAAGCAAAAGGCAAAGTAATTATACTAATACTAACTTTTTCCAGATGTTTTCACTTGATTTCAAGCAACAAATGACTGAAACACAAATAATAATAAATAATATGTAACAGAGGGTCATATAATCAGTTTTGTTTTTAGTTTTTTTGCTATCTTCAGCCCTTTGCATCGTTACATGTCATTTTTAACGTTCGGTTTTCTCGATGTGATCCAAATAAATCCGTCAGATGTGAGTTTTCTGTCCCACTCACTCATTTAATTTAATTACTTTGTCTGCAGCGCTGATATAAACCCTTCCAACTCCAGAATTTACCTTTAAACACTAATGATCCGACTGTTTATGACCTGTTTCTGCGTCTTTAGCTCCATCTTGGATCCTTTTGCTCGTTCAGTCGTTTTATTCGTGTCGGAACCAAAAGGGTTTTTTAAATTGAACCAAACGAACGCTGACCTTCATCCTTCTCGGTGTTGAGTCCCTCGACAGGTGAGCTTTTTACCGCGCTTCCCGGAAACTTTTAACGTTGGCGTCGGGGAAAGGTGAGCGTTGGCGTCGGCTCTACTGACGTCAGAGCGGGACAGACTCTGAAGAGTGGAAGAATCTGGAAAGTGGAAAGAGGAGAACGCTTGTTGTGGATGTGACACAGTTTGGAAGAGTTCCCGTGTTTCTGAGGAAAGCTTTTAAAGTCACGAGAAATGGTTCAAAATGAGTCTTGAGTTCTGGTAAATGATTCAACGCTGCAGTTTTGAAAGATCGTGTGCTTTAAGGTGAATTAAGTGGCTTTTCTCTTCTACTTTTTGTGATGATTCTTGTATTTAAATGGATAAAACTACTCTGGTTGTTTGTCCAGTTGGATTGAGAAAGAGTAAAAGAGCTGCGTGTTATTGAGAAAACAGAGGAGATGGTTGTTAAATATTGCTATGAACACGAGTGACGAAGGATGGAGATCGACTGAACACTTTATGACAGAGGTTTTCACACCAATTACCACCTTTACGCCGATACAGATCTGTGCCATTTTAAGTTTTTTATACACAATCCACAGTAAATGAATGTTATGACATTAATTTTGCTGCTTCTTTGAAATCCCATTTTTTAAGAATCCAAACATTTAGTGAAATAGTAAAGTGTATTATAGAATAGCTGTAGCAGAAATGCTAATGGTTTACGTTATGCTAATGGCGTCTCCATTCATTAACGACTATTAAACCAGATTTTCAGGCTAAATCCCTTCATCTGAGGGATATATATCTGCTCTTTTTCCAGTTGAACTCAGAATTAACCTTTGCTTGTCGACAAACTTTTCTTGGTTGTATCAGAGATCAATAATCCCATGTTTTGTATTTATTAGAGATTCTCAACCAGAAAACTACCGCTTTAGAACAAACCAGTCTGAGTTGTTTGTTCTGACATCGTTAAATTCTAGAAAACTAATTATTTAAAGCCTACATTGTTGAAATATTCTGATTTATTGCAGGAAGTTAAGGCTTTAGAGGTTAGCGCGTTGGAGGATTGTCTGAAAGATGATTTGAAAATGAAGTCGTCAGTGTGTGTTTTATATTTCGTTACTAGTTAGAGTTAAGACAGGATCCTGTTGAAGACGCTGTGTTCTGGGCAGGTCCCTCCATTAATCCGATGAACACAAGAGTAAAACGTAAAAGAAGCAGCAGAAGAATGGAATACCTCCGTATGTTTTTGTCTCTGGTGATACATTATTGTTTTACAGATGCAGTGATATTTGTTAAAAATGAATGAAATGTTACAAACAGAGCAGGGCTTTGGGAAGAAGAAGGTACATGTCGCTCTTTCATTTTTTTTATTTTTTATGAGCGCTGGGGAAAATATGACGTGAGTAGAAGCTACAAACGTATTGAACAAAAAAAAAAAATCATTTTGGAAAAAGTCACCTCAGTAAAATCCAGCGGAAACCCCTTAAAAGGCGGTTTGTGGGGGCGCCTCGTGTGAGTTCGGAGCCGGCGCCGCTCGATGCTTCAGGAACAGCCCGGTGAAGGGGTTGCCACGGAAACAGAGCATCACGAGCGAGCGATGGAGCGAGGGGCCGGACGTCTGCAGGTGCTGCTCGAACGGGGGCTCTCGCTCTATTCTGAGATGTTCATCCTGCAGCAAACCAGTCGAACCCAGAGCAATGAGGCACGTGTTCATACATTTAGAAAGAGATATTTAGTACTAGGTTTTACATGGATTTGATTTTTGCAACAAAGATAAATAAAATCTGTTGAAATCCATCTAAAACCTGGTCAAATTCAATTAAAACCTGGTCAAATCCAACTAAAACGTGGTCAAATCCATCTAAAACCTGGTCAAATCCATTTAAAACCTGGTCAAATCCATGTAAAACCTGGTCAAATCCAACTAAAACGTGGTCAAATCCATTTAAAACCTGGTCAAATCCATGTAAAACCTGATTAAATCCATTAAAAACCTGGTCAAATCCATTTAAAACCTGGTCAAATCCAATTAAAACCTGGTCAAATCCATCTAAAACACGTTGAAATCCATCTAAAACTTGGTCAAATCTATTTAAAACCTGGTGAAATCCATCTAAAACCTGGTCAAATCCATCTAAAACCTGTTCAAATCCAATTAAAACCTGTTTAGTTTGGACTAAAACCTGGTCAAATCCATCTAAAACACGTTGAAATCCAACTACAACCTTTTGAAATCAATCTTAAACCTGTTCAATTTCGACTGAAACCTGTTTAAATCTAAGTACAATCTGTTTAAATCCAATTAAAACCTGTTCAATTTCAACTAAAATCTATTGAAATCCATCTAAAACCTGGTAAAATCCAACTGCAACCTGTTCAAATCCAGTTAAAACGTGTTCAAATCCATCTAAAACCTGTTCAGTTTCAACTAAAATCACAATGAGAAGAAGAAATATCGTTTTCGAGAAGGAGAGTATCGTTTGTTCTGCTTTATTTCTCTGCAGTGACGCATTCAGGGACCGTCTCTGAAGTGACACAGTCAGACAAGCTCAGAGGGAAGTAATAAATGTTTGTGAAGACTCTGAGGCTACAGTACTGTGTGAATCCAAGCAGAATGTGTCGAGAGCGAGGAGCGAGGTGTGGATGTCACTTTGAATCAGCGGAAAAGCCCCGTGTTTCCAGACGGTGAGTGACGAGCCCCGGGAACATTCAGACCAACAACGCTCCGGGAGTTTCTCCGTGAATCCCCCTTCGACCCAGTCACCGCTTTTCCACCGGATCCACTGGGACGGCAGCTGACTCTGATTCACCCTAAACGTATCACAGACGCGTTACAGACGGACAGCTGCGGAAATATCACGAGTCGAGGCGTCGCGTTTGTGTTTAAACCTGTTTCCAGACCGTTATTTCAAGTGGACATTGTGTTAATACAAGGGCTGCACAATAAAGACAAGAGTTAAGGTTTTATTTCCCATTTGTGCAAAAAAAAAAACAGTCAAAGCTCATTTCTAGTGCATCTCTCTCATGAAGTTTATGTTTATTTTATTTAATAGAAGACAGTGCATATTAATCAACACGAGTACATTAGTCCGTCGTGTAAATAAGTCAGATTTATCCACAACGAGCTCATTTTCATCTGTAGTTCCTCGACAGGTTGATGATAAAGACAAATAAAAGGCACATGGACAAATAAAAAACATCAAAGTTACAAAAGTTATGTTAGAAAATATAAAAAAATACTATAAAAAAGTACAATTATACAGTATACTCCAGAAATCATAATAAAAACTTTTTATTTGAGTATTTTTTTAAACATAAACATCACTTAAATAGTTAAAAAGCAATAGTTTATCTCAAAATAAAACATGTAAATTTGACAAATGTTTAATGTTTTATGCTTTTGTCTTGTGGGACCAGTTAAGAATCTACCTATTATAAAGCACTAGTTATGAATATAGCTGTTAATAGTGTTTATAACGTTATAATAGTGTTTATAAGTGTAATAATAGTGTTTATAAGTGTTATAATAGTGTGTATAACTGTTATAATAGTGTTTATAACTGTTATAATAGTGTTTATAACGTTATAATAGTGTTTATAAGTGTTATAATAGTGTGTATAACGTTATAATAGTGTTTATAAGTGTTATAATAGTGTTTATAAGTGTTATAATAGTGTTTATAAGTGTTTTAATAGTGTGTATAACGTTATAATAGTGTTTATAAGTGTTATAATAGTGTTTATAACTGTTATAATAGTGTTTATAACGTTATAATAGTGTTTATAAGTGTTATAATAGTGTGTATAACGTTATAATAGTGTTTATAAGTGTTATAATAGTGTTTATAAGTGTTATAATAGTGTTTATAAGTGTTTTAATAGTGTGTATAACGTTATAATAGTTTGTATAACGTTATAATAGTGTTTATAAGTGTTATAATAGTGTGTATAAGTGTTATAATAGTGTTTATAAGTGTTATAATAGTGTTTATAAGTGTTATAATAGTGTTTATAACGTTATAATAGTGTTTATAAGTGTTATAATAGTGTTTATAACTGTTCTTGTGACTCAGAGCCGCTCTGACGCTGTGGGGCTCTGCAGACGTCGAAGTGTCAGAGTCCGAGTCTTAAGGTCGAGCTGTGGGCTGTATTTATCGACACTGACACTGCAGCGAGCGCCTCTTCTGTTTCTCTGTTGCGTGGGCCGTGTGCCATCATCGCCGCTGAGAACCGGCCAATCAGAGCGCAGCTGGGCCACCGCGGCGCCGCTAAAGTCACGCGTGTGCGACGGGGAAGGACTAACCAAACCCTCCGTCGTGACAGAAGGGACCCCCGCCGCAGGAAATGTCAGGTTTCCCTTCAAAATCTCTGCTATTTTTAACTGCGTCTCCCACGTTCGATGTATATCTGCAGCAGGTTGCTCTGTTTAAATCACAGCTCCACAAATAATGAGCGTCCTGTGGTGAAGCTTTAACACTCGCTGCTGTTCAGGAGTAAATCACATTTGGTTAAAGCTGCAGTGACCTCTACTCTCCTCCAACAGCAGCAGTAACCGCTCCTGCTTCTTTTATTTAAAAAAAGGTCAAACTTTTATCGTTCTCACATTTATCCATGTTTTATTTGCTGCTGTTTCTCTATTTTTATCTTTTTTGAGCTGTTTCTCTGTAAAATAAGACGTATTTCTAACAGAATAACCCATTTACTTGGTTTATTTTCTTGGTCCTTTGTTGTTTACATCAAAATATATAAAATGCAACTAAAACCTGTTCAAATACATCTAAAACCTCTTTAAATCCATCTAAAACCTGTTCAAATCCATCTAAAACCTGTTTGAATTTAACTAAAACCTGATCAAATCCATCTAAAACCTGTTTAAATCCAACTAAAACCTGTTCAAATCCAACTAAAATCTGTTCAAATCCATCTAAAACCTCTTCATATCCATTTAAAACCTGTTTAAAACCAACTAAAATGTGTTGAAATCCAACTAAAACCTGTTGAAATCCATCTAAACCTGTTCAGATCCAACTAAAACCTCTTCAAATCCAACTAAAACCTCTTCAAATCCATCTAGAACCTGTTCAAATCCATCTAAAACCTCTTCAAATCCATCTAAAACCTGTTTAAAACCAACTAAAATGTGTTGAAATCCAACTAAAACTGGTTGAAATTTATCTAAACCTGTTCAAATCCAACTGAAACCCGTCCAGTTCCATCTAAAACCTTTTCAAAACCAACTAAAACCTGAGACACTGAACAAAACATGAGATTGTGACGGGAGCCAATGGGAACTTGTCTTATCAGAGTCTACTCATTTATGGGAAAAACAGTCTTCTGTGAAAGTAAATCCAAAGCCTGCGTCGAGTCTCAGATGTTCATCAGCAGAACGTCAGGTGCTGAATAATGAAGCAGAAAGCTGTGTTAGTGCAGACCCACAACCCACTGACAGGCCTCTCTCGAAACACCAGAGCCACCTTCAGCTGTTCATTCAGAAAGTCAGCATTGTTGTCTTTTTTTTCCTTTTGTGCAGAAATGAGTCAGAGCTGCAGTATAAGTGTGAAAATGGACCTGGAAAGTGCTCGAAAGGGTTTGAATTAGAGACGTGTAAAGAGCTTTAATGTAAATAACGTTGTAGAGGACGTGTTTGAGGGAGGAGAAGGAAAGGGAGGAAGAGCTTCATCCTGTTGCATAACTCTGGACGAGTCCTGCCGGCGTTTCCACGAGGACGAGGAAAACCGGGGTAAACAGAAGGAGAGGGGACGACTTCCTGCTCAACAACATCCTCTTCAAACAAATACAGACCTCACTCTCCTCCGACAGCTGCAGTAACCGTTCCTGCTTCTTTTATTTAAAAGAAGACCAACAAAATACATCACCATTTCTCTATTTTTGAGCTGTTTCGCTGTTAAAATTCTTAATTATAAAGACTAGATCACATCTTAAGGTCTCATTTTTTCACAGTTGATTCCTTTTACAATAAACTTTAGGAGATTACACTGAAAAAAACTAAATGCAACAGTAAAAAAATCAGAAAGTGGGCTTTTAATTATTCATTTACATTTAATTCACCTTCAGAATCATCAAAAATCTGATTTTTTTAACCATGCAGCTGTGATTTCTAAGTTTAGAGTCACATTTTGAACTTGCATCACTTTTAATTTTTGTTGTGTTGGACTACAACTAATGCATTTTGCGACAGAAGCTGGAGAATGTGTATAAAATCTCAATATATATAAAAGATGTGATGTTAACAAACAAACTGTTCCTGATATTTTTCCTTTTTGTTGTGAAAATGGTTTAAACCCAAACAATTTATTCTAAAAATCAATAAAAAGTCTTTCTGATCCATCTTCTGTTTATTGTAAGGGATTGTAACAGATGAGAACCTCTATTCAGGAACAGAAAACCTTGGAGCGCTCCCATTGGTCGACACTTGTCACATGACATTCCAGGAAGTTTAATAGCTGCAGATAAAGTGTATTTTCAGCTGAATATGTCTTTTAACAGAGAAACAGGGAGTGGAGCTTTAATTATTCAACATTTTCCTGCTTAAGACTAAATTAGTGACTGATCCGTTGATTGTATTTTATATTGAATAAACTAAATAACGGTCGTAATTAACATAATATAAATATCTGCACAGACCTGTCCAAAGATAACATCTGAAAACAGAAGGAAATGAAGCTGTCTGTGGGAAAAATGCGTTGCTTTTCAGTGACTCAAACGTTTGCGGCTTGTAAAACTAAATCCAGGTTTTGTTCGCGTCTGAGCCGTTGTTTTTTCCGAGTTTAAGGCGCCGTGAGTAATGCTGAGTCTCACAGGTGTGTTCAGGTGTTCCTCTCATCCACAATACACATGTCCATTGTCGTTTGTGCTATAATATATAATAATAAGTTATAGTAAGTACTCTGAGAGAATTTTAGGATGGATTTTTAATTTGTTTATTCATTATTTCCCATCATCAGGCTGGTTTTAGTAGAAATATATCAATAAAAATCACAAAAAACATGGAATATGACATAGAAGGGTAATTGAAAACAGATATGAACACAATAAAAGTGTAGTATTTATTATATTTTACATCTATAAGCGTAAAGCATGACTGATTTCTTTTGCTGGTGTCTATTAACGTCTGAGATTGGCTTCTGCAGAGAATCAATAATCAGACTCTTTCTGGAAATAATGCATTTAACAGATTCGTGAATAAATATAATGAATCAATCCAAGAGAAGCTGACAATTCTATACATTTTATGGAAATTAACAATTAGATTTACCATAAAATGACAACTTCTGCTTTAAATGAATTTGTTTTTCTCTGTCGAGCCTCTGTGTCTTGGTCTGAGCTGTATTGACATTGAGTTTTTGTCGATGGTTTTAATTAAAAATGTCTGAATTAGCAGCAGTCGATTAGTTTTTACAGGTAATCTCTCAAATAAAGGCTTGATGTCAATAAAATGCAGGATAAGTGTCTAAAACTCAGCTCAACTGTGACAAAGTAAGAGTGTGATTGGGCTAATGTCATGATTTTAGTGTTTCTTTTTAGTGTTGTCAGGTCTATGGGGTTATAAACACTAATAGGCACCAGAGAATTTGCACCAAGTTTAATTCGGCCTTTGGCGAAAACAAGAGAAGAGAAGAAAGAGATTAATTATTTT
>JAWCTZ010000983.1:0-26804 GCA_036850595.1 Rhyacichthys aspro | reverse complement strand
TTCATTTGAATGATTTTCTATCTTACGCATTTAGAGCAATGACACAAGTTCTTTAATATGGTCTCCCTATGTATGAACTGACCATAATGTGATGTGAAGAATGAGACTTTCACTGTCCACCACGGTTGCCTTCATAAGCCGGTAGACTCATTTCAGTGTGCAGGACGCGGGACGAATTTTTTACGAAATCAAGCCAAATCTGACATATTGCATGCTCTCGTCTCATTCGCTGTATGGCTGCCATGACAGTGAGTGAAATTAGCTAGAGAAATTAGCTGGCATTAGTTTTGAGATGGACTCTGCAGACACAAAAAATACAGCCAGCCTCCAGCTCAACCCAGATACCAACGCACAGTCCACGAAAACCTAAAAAAACCACAAAGAACGTTTTATCTAGCGAGGCTCCGAAGAGCCCAACTTACGGTGGCTTGGAAGTGCAAAACGAATTTACAAAATGTGAAATATTGTTACATTCGTCCATCTTGTTTGCGAGGGATCCCTCTATCATCATGGGAAACATGAGATCCCTCTCAAACAAGATGGACAAACTGACAGCACTGTCCAAAGTCAGAGGGAATATGGTGAGTGTAGTTTGATGTGTTTTACAGAAACATAGCTACACCAGGACATATTATATGATAATTGCATCAGTTATGGGCTTCTACGCGGTCCTTGCAGACAGAGACTGCGCCTGAAGCGGCAAGCGAAAAGGGGGAGGGCGGTGGTGTAATCCAGCCCACACCTCGGTGAAGGCGCGCATCTGCACCCCTACGCAAACCCCAACACTGCATGTGACACTATTCACTCTGCTTTAGCCCGGATACAGACTCAGCACCTGAGTGTATTCATTGCTATCTCGGGTGACTTCAACCACATTAACCTGGACAAAACAACGTTGTCTCTGTTTGTGACCTATCCCACCAGAGAGGGAATAACAATAGACCTGCTGTTTGCTAAGTGCCCACAACAAGGCCAATGAGAGACTTCAGTGCTGCTTTGAGGTGACAGACTGGCAGGCACTCTGTGAACCCAACAGTCATGATATTGATGGGCTCACAGAGTGCATCCCTACATACATTAACTTCTGTCTGGACCCCATTGTCCCAGCAAGGAAAGTAAACTGTTACCCTAATAACAAGCCATGGGTGACCAAGGCCATTAAAGCCATACTAAACAAAAAGAGAGCTTTCAGAGAGGGCATCAAGGAGGAGGTGACTGCTATACAGAGGGACCTGAGATACAAACAGTGGTGGGGGAGTTGATGGCAATGTGGAACAGGCAAATGAGCTGAATCAGTTTTTTAACAGATTCGAGACCCAGCTCACCCTTCAAATAACTCTCCAGGAGGATGGCAGCAGCCAGCCACCCAACTCTCTCTCCTCCCCCACATCTCAGCTGGATGGCCCTGCTCATACCTCATCCCCAGACTCCCTGGCTGGACTCTCCTGGGAAACACCTGTACAACTCCCCCACCTGTTACCTCAACACTAACTTTCACTGTTGAGCAGGTGAGAAGACAGCTGCAGAGACTTCACGCAGGTAAAGCTGCAGGCCCTGATGGTGTGAGCCCCGGGGTGCCACCCACCTGAAGTGGAGTATTTCACCATGTCTTCAACCTGAGTCTGAATCTTCAGAGAGTCAGAGAGATTGCTTTTCTTTATTTCTTTATAATATTTTTAAAATGCTTATTTATTTTTACTGAGGTGTTTTGTGGATTCTTTGAGTACTGACATTTTATATTTATTTATTAGGCCCGAGCCCCACACCGGTGGCGAGGAGCCTATGGGACTGAAAAGTGCGCGCGCACTAATGAACTAAATGCGCAAAGCGCACTGATGAACTAAATGTGCGAAGCGCACTAATGAACTAAAGCACTGTGTTCGCAACATTCCGAACTCTTGGTCGCGGCAACGCATATTTGAGATCGTAAATGTGCGCCGCGCACATGACTAAATGCGTAAAGTGCACTTTGACTAGGCAACGCGCTCGTCATTCAATATGGACCTCACGAGCACGTTCGTCGTCTCGTGCGCTCTCTCTCTATATATAGATAGGTTGCTATCGGCAACGCATAATTGGATCTGTTAGAGTTCTTCATTATTTTTATTCTTTTTTTCATCCTCTATTTGCCCATTTTTAGGATGCTTCCCGTGAACGAAAACTCACGAAAATTGGTATGGACCGTCGTCCTGGCGAAAATCGAATATTTTGTGCAAAACAGAAAAACGAATAAAAGTGGCGCGACAGCGCCCCTGGAGTGAGACCCCTATGGGATGCCCTGAAAGTCAAGTTCGTCGTAGACGAACGAAATTGAGCAATTATTCGTTATGTCAGTACTGGCAAAAATTATATTGTGGCAGAGTGACATGACCAACAGGAAGTCGCCATCTTGGATTAAACTTTCAAAATAAGATTTTGGTTAAAATCCCACTCCTCGAACTTGAATGAACTCGTCTCAGGGCGTTTAACCCAACGACACCAAACTCGCTCCACATCATCTAGACAAGTGGCCCATTAAAAGTTGTTGAAGGTTTTGTAAAATATTAAACGGTGTTGCCGCGGCAACACTCCGACTTTCGTTACGTTTTCGCTGCTCGCCACCAAAAATGAAAGTGTTATAAATCGCACAAATTTTGTCCGATTTGGCTCAAATTTGAATCGTTTGCTCAGTCCCAGACCCTAAACAGATTTAAACAGGAAAATTCAGGATGGGTTCGATAGCGCCCCTGCAGAGCAAAAACCTTAAAAAACATATTTGTATGGGACAAAAAAAAATTATTTTATTGTAGACAAACAAAATTTGGTACACGTGTCCCTCACATGACCCTGATCAAAAAGGCCAAGATGGGCATCCCCAGCTCCAATCGTGTTGCCATGGTAACGCCACAAAATCTTCCCTTTTTCCAATGGGACGTCCCAAAACTTACTTTGTCGTAGATTTATGAAATTTGGCACATATTTGCAACATCCCGAGTTGAACAAAAATTATATTGTGGCCACGCCCTGACCAACAGGAAGTCCGCCATCTTGGATTGATCATGTGACCAACCGATCTGCACCCTTCATACTTAAACGAACTCGTCTGAGGGGTTTGACCGAACGACTTGAAAATTGGTGAAAATAATCCCGAGAAGTGTCTGATCAAAAGTTGTTGAAGGTTTTGTAGAATATTAAACGGTGTTGCCATGGCGAAACTTCAAATTTGGCTATTTTTGAAGTTTTGGCCATCAACTCTGACATAACTTACACATACTTTTTCCGATTTGGCTCAAATTGAAAATGTTTGATCGTTTTCTTAAGGGGCCCCGTCAGAATTTTTAGGAAACAACCTCGGCACCAGCACTGGGTCGCAACCCCACGACCTTGGCACCAGCACGGGTCGCGACGGCGAGGGCCGATCATCGCCGCTAGGCTATATTTGTATTTGTTATCTTTTATGTCTTCTCTCTGTAACAAAAAAAATTCCCCTAGGGTATAAATGAAGGAATTCTGATTCTGATCTTAATGCACAAAAAACATATTTTCCTGAAATTAAGCTTAGGCAAGACACTTTCACAATGTCAAAACAAATTTACAGAAACAGAGACATTTACAAGCACTAAACAAATTAACATGTAGCGGAACATTTTAACCAGGGCTTGACATTAACTTTTTTGGTCACTGGCCACTGTGGCTAGTGATTTTTAAAAGTTACTAGCTATTGGGTGTTTTAACTAGCCAAAATTAAGTTACTAAATGACATGTTCAAAATCATTTAAAAAAATCCAACATTTAAATATTAATTAAATATACAGTAGGAGACCTGTGTATAAATGATCTCGATTTCTTTCCATTTATAATTAAATTGTCTTTTCTTTTTCTTAGCTTCTGGCTCATTGTCTTGATTTTGTACATCTTCCTCTGGCGTTTTTGTCTTCTTTTCGGTCTTCTTTTCGGGTTCACTCCTGTTTTATGTCTCCACATCTTTTCTCCCAGCGGCACAAATGGACTTCTGGCAAATAGAGCGGGCTCAGCGTGCGCTCTACACTGGGTGCTCATGGGAGTTGTAGTGTTGTATCAACGAGTTGCGCAGCATATACAGTAGAAAGCGCATTTGAGAGGGCTACAATTATAAACTTATTTGTATCGAGTCAAACTAGCCACAGTGGCTAGCTGGAGAGACGGCATTACCCACCACATTCTAAATCTACCCACATTTGGCGGGTTGGTGGGTGTTAATGTCAAGCCCTGATTTTAACCCTTTAGGCGCCTAATTTGCAGAATTGCAACACGAAGTCGCAGAGTTTATAATTTTTTGTAATAACCATGTGATTACTGACATCTGGTACTTTTTTTCAAACAAAGGTTTTGTTAGTTTGTTCTCCCACTTCGTTCTTCATTTGCTCTGAGAGAAAAGAAAAGAATACATCTGATTCCATTTGCTGCCGACTCTGACTCCAGGGGGGACCTTTACCTTCTGAACTACGGGTGATGAAAGTAATGAAAGCAGTGCGGGTAAAGGTGCGGTGCAGTGGGGATAAGCACTTTTCTGGCCATACTGCTAACGCCATGCTTACATTTTCTGACAGTCTACAAAGGACTGGAGTAGGCCGGTGTGGGAGAAGAGAATGTCGAGGGAGAGGCTTTTGCTGGGCTGGGAACACAAAAATGGTGAGACAAAAGAAGATTTGTGATGAAGCAGTGGCGCCATTTACCGTGGACTCTGACTCCGAAAGACTGTCTGAACTACGGGAGAGTGGGGATAGCAGTGCGAGTGAAGGTGCCAGTGGGGGTGAGTGGTTTTCTGTCTGTGCTGCTGACCCTGATCCTTGTGAGACTTTTCCTAGGAGGAGAGGAGGCCAGTGTAGCAGAAGAGAACGGCGAAGAAAAGACTTTTGCTTTAGGCCCATCACCAATGATGAGGGCTGAGAACACGTAAGAGACCTGGAGGTTTATTCAGAGTGGATAAAGCATTTTGATGAACAGGTTGGCTATACAGGGGAGAGAGTTCTGACAAATTCTTATCCAATAGATTTTCTGTTCCTGTTTTTTGAACCTTGTTAGAAATGAGACCAACAAATATGCTCACCAGGTTTTAGCCTCAAACCAGCTGAAGCCACAGTCCAGGTTTTGTAAGTGGTATGATGATTTATCTGTCTCTGAAATGAAAGCTTTCCTGTCTTTGCATCTGTCTATGGGGCTTGTAGAGAAGCCTGAGATTGAGGAAATGATCAGCCAGGCCATGATAGACTTTTCAAAGTGCGTTGGAATAATTGGAACGATAATTTTTTTCCGCAGTTTACAATCCTCTCAAGGAGCTTTCTTTAGATGAGATGACAATAGCATTCAAGGGAAGATCAACCCTAAAATTCTATAATCCCAAAAAAGCGGATAAATATGGTTACAGAGCATATGTGTTGAGTGAAAGCAGGTCAGGGTATGTTTTACAGTGGTCTATGCACACTGGACAGCATACTGATGAAGCCAGTGACGTAGGTGCGACCCACTACATTTTCAATGCTATTATAAGCGTTAGTGCGTTAGCCTATCATTTACACTAAGTATTACCCAAACCCACACAAGTCACTAAAGGCCTACATCCAGGACATTATTATTAGGACTGAATTACAGGCAGGTCACACCAAGATGGAAAGTAGCAGAGGGGGCAGCCTTCCGTAGAGGGGAGAGATGCCACGAAGATTGACTGAACGTCACTGGCATACAAAACCGATCAATGTCCAGATTGTGTTGTTTGCTCAGATCAATCTCGTCCCAAAGGCAGAATACAGACAAGGTACAGGTGCCGTGAGGGTGGCGTGGGTCTTTGTGCTGTGCCTTGCAATGAAATGTACCACACTAAAAAGATCTACAAATGTCATTTGATTGGATGAAGAATAAACTGAATTGTCATTAAAAGTGTTAGTAGTTTCTTTGTTTATTGATTGATTGATTGATTGATTGATTTTGTACACAGCACTAGGAGCCCAGGAAAAACACATGGCTTTTCAGGGGGCCTCTGGATCCCATGAAAGTGAAAATAAATGCAGGCAAGAACGGGGAGCAGGGCTACACCTCCGCCACCCACAGCAGAGACTGGCCTGAGTCTTCCTCTGGAGCTCTGTGGATGGGGGTGGGAAAATAAAAAGTTATAGCCGAGAGACAGGAGCATAGGCCCGGGTCAAACACTTGGCTTTTCAGGGGGGGCCTCTGGATCTCAAGAAAGTGGCCCGGCTAAACTCTCGTGCACCTGCACCCACGCTTAAGCCCCCTCCTGGCTTATTCGCCATTCCCCGGGCTGGCCAGAGTTCCGTGATAATCTGTAAAAACTACACGGGAGAAGTAGTTTCCCTATTTCTCCATAAGATGGTGCCTGGGTGTAGGAAGCCACATCCAGCCTGTAGTGGTGGACTGAATTCGGCCTTCCTGTTGTTGTTGGCAGTACAGGCTCAAGTCTCCTTTGGTTGTTGGCCATGTGTCTTTTGTTTGCTACAAATGTAGGTAAATAGTATATTTGTCAAAATACAAATCAATTATTACTGATAAATCATACTATATTTATTCTGTGGCACTATTTTGAACATATAAATAAATGTATGTAAAGTAATTTATGTAGTCTGTTTACAGAACCATGCCAACAAACTTAAACTTTGGTTAAATTAAATAACCTGCATCTACTGTCTCCTGGAAGTTTGTGGCTCCAGTTTTAACACTACAACATTACTATCTTGAATGGATTAAATACCTCTTGACCATAAGTGTAATATAATCCTGACTCCTGAGGCTTATGAATCTGATAAATTTACTGTCTTGTCTTTTCAAATTAAATAAATTAATTAAATTCAATCAGCTGACTTCACAAATCAGTGAATGCTAACTCTGTGTGGCATTTTAGTAGTTGTTTGGACTGTGTTAGTGCTGTTGGGGGATTCATTTTGCTTCTGTGGTGGGTGTTATTGTCCTTTTAGAATGAAACTCTTTTGATTTTCGGTTCGCCAGTAATTGCAGTTATATGACCAGTGAATGCCCCGGGCTTGTGAGCTATGGTTAGGTGCGGAGCAGTGTCGTGCATCAGAAACTGAGGTGCATCAGAAATTGAGGAGTCAAAATACCTACCACACTCTAGCAACCCGTTAGGCTACAGGAATTTAGAAGTACTGATGTTTGGAACTCCTGCTCTACAGTTTATCTACTGCTCCTATTAGTCCTGGGAATAGCTGTCACTGCTGCCCCGTTCTGAGCTCGGGGCAGCACCTGGCTGCTCCCTGCTGTACTCTTCAGCAGCCAGCAGCTGCCCCAACTCTCCAGTGCTCTTTGCTTTTGGTCTTGGTGTAGCAACTGAGGCTAACAAAAGCTACATATCACAATATCAAAGCGGAAAATACACTGGCCGCAACGTACACCGACTTATGTATCACTCACTTCTGTGGGACGTTGTGTCTGTTGAATACGCTTTTAAATGCATTAAGAGTGTTTTCAACAGTTAGTTTGCCCATTGAAAAACTTACCATTGCGTGTTCTCACCCTGCCTGCCCGAGTCTATTCCCCAGTCTCTTCCCCAGTCTCCTGGGACTCTTAGTGATTGCGGTCAGACTCTGGCTCAAACGTACGATTCACAGTTGAATCGATGAGGAGCTTTCCATTTTATCAAGAATGTTTAAAAATTCCAAAATAACAACGAGCGCAACTCGGTAAAGACTACAGAAAATGGCGTCCGAGAGAGGAAATGGGGTGGGACATGAAGTGAACTCTGTTCAGTTAAAGGGCCAGCAGCCAAAACCAAGCGTTTTTGAGGAGAGATTCAGAGAGGGTTATAACCTAAACCTTGACACATTTTGATCAAAACATGTAACATACACTTCACTGGGACTATGTTAATTGTAAAAGGGGCATTCAATGTCTTCTTTAATAATAAATAAAAAGACTTGATTCCAGTTTGAAAAAAACCTACCGTATTTTCCGGACTATAAGCCGCTACTTTTTCCCCCGCTTTGAACCATGCGGCTTATACAGAGATGCGGCTTTTCTATGAATTTTTCTTCAGCCCTCAGGGGGGCGCTCTAGCAGGAAGTGCAAAACGAGACAAACGAGGCAGCGGTAGTCAGTACAAACAAGAAAGCACCAGTTTTTATTATTAGCACATGCAACCCAAGACGCACAACAGCAAAATACGGTAATATTTTTACACCCTCACCCCCTCATAATGGAAAACAAATGAAGTGACAGTGGTTTGGTGTTCAGTAGTTTCAATGCTCAGGAGGAAGATGAATAGTGACTTGTGGTTTCAGTGCACGGGAGAATGAAGCGACTTTAATAGTTGCGCAGTTGTGCTTTAACAGTGCGCAGGAAGAAAAAGTGACAGTGGTTTGGTGTTCAGTGGTTTCAGTACGCAGGAGGAAGAAAAATAAAGCAACTTGGTTTTAGTGCACAGGAGGAAGATGAATAAAACCATCAATGACTTTTCTGTTTTGTTTGATCAGCACTTTTACTGCCGTGTTACAGGCACTGTTCGGAAACAATCAGTTCAGGTATATGAATAAACACTTATGGTACAAAATCTTTCTATGTAAATACCTTAATTCTCAGCCTGGGTATCGGCGGCTTATAGTCCGGTGCGGCTTATATGTGACAAAATATATATTTCTTTTAAATTTTAGTGGGTGCGGCTTATATTTAGGTGCGCTCTATAGTCCGGAAAATACGGTACTTATTTGTTGTTAATTCATATTTGACACCTAATAAACAGTTTTTGGGAATTAATTCTGATAAAATGTAAACATAAGGTGACTTCATGCAGGTGGTTAATGGTTAACTGATTACTGATTATTAAGGCATTCAACTAAGAAAATTCAATAAGAAAATGCTCAAAATGTGCATCCCTAGTTTGTAAACTAGGTCTCAAAAAAGTTTTGTGCACATTTACAGATGCAAATGAAGGATATAAACTCAAGCCAGGCAAGTGTTTGTACTATAAAGACATAATGCTGTGTATATACCAAGTCTCCCTACCAATTCAGTGACGTAAACAAACTCAAGAATAAGCAACAACCAAATTCTAAGCTGGATAGTGTACGGCAACAAAGCATTACAATGACAGGCAGATGTGTTTGTGGTTAAATGAAAAAAGAAAAAAAAACAGTCCATATAAAATGTAAGGATTGGTACCTGTGCTGTGATCATACCTTCAGTATATTGGGTTGTTTAGCACCACAACAAGACGGGGCACCTGCGCATAGGCCTTATAAACAGTTACTCATGGAAGCAAAGGACATCACCAAACAAGGCGCAGAAGTTATCTCTTCATGAAGAGCTGGGAGGCCCGGGATGTTCGCCATTGTTTTTTAGTGCATCTTTGATAGAGTTAATGCACATTCTGACTCCCCTGGGCAGCGCCATAATAAGCCAGGCTTGATGCAGTAGGGATGTAGGTAGAATATGACCAGCTGCCGGGCTAGTGAGCGGTGGGCCCTGTCAACTTCTGGAGAAGATGACAGCAATTCTCTAATCAGCAGCTCTAATATTTCATAAAGCAGTTTTGAGAAAGAGTCATACAGGTAACCACTTTCAATAGAATCAGATAATCCATGTACATGTATGGTTTGATATCTGTTGCGGCTCTCCAGATCAACAGCTTTACTCTTTACCATGGCCATGGCATAATTTTCTTTGGCAGTTTGTTTACCCCGTCGAAGCAGGGCCAGCTTTAGGTAAAGGCAAACTAGGGAACCAGAAAGAGCGCATGCAACATGGACCGGGGCGCCAGGAGATGGGGTGTAAAGCAGCTCGTATGAGTGTTACTCTACACAAATTACAAGACAAATTAAAGCTGCAAGCGGCGATAAGGGCCCTCGCCTCCACTTGCGACCGCAGGGGGCAAATGTCCACGGTAGGACTGCATGTCGCCTCCTCTTGCAACCATGGGAGGATTGCATTTCACCTCCTCTTGCGACTGCGTGGACAAATGTCCTTGGGAGGACTGCATTTTGGGCTTTAAAGCGCCAACTTCATAATAATGTCAAATGTGTCTCCCAAGCCCAGAACCATATTGCAACCAAAAATTGGGGGTCTTGTGTCCAAGATAAACTAAAAGTTCCATTCAAAAATTGTAGGGGCGCTGGAGAGCCATGTTAAAAGGTAGCCATTATATTTGCATATCAGTATGTTCAGGGCATCATTGTGCACAACTGCTTCTTTGGGTCTGACTCAATCCGACCATGTCTGAGAGCGATACAGGATGTTGGCGAATCACAAAATGAACACAAAATTCACAGCGGTGCCACGGCAAATCCGTAAGACTGCTGAGAAAAAAAAATTTGGATAACTTTTGGTGCCTCGCTTCTGTAGATGATGCTGAGAAAATCTGAGCGCATTCTGTCAAACGCCCTAAGACGAGTTTATTAAAATATGAGTTTTGAAATCTCCCAAAATGGCCCCCACGTTACGAGCTCACTACGACCAAAACAGATAAGATATCAAAAAACTATGGATAACTTTTGTTGGCACGTGTGTCTAGGTGATTCTGACCAAATTTAGAGCCTTTTGGATGAAAAACCGAGGACTAATACGTTTTGCAATGAGGGGTGTGCTTTTGGGGCGGCGCATGTTCCACCCAAATTGGCGGACTTCCTGCCAATTTGGGTGGCAAAGCCACAATAATAGTTTTTGTTTGGAATGTGTAAGGAATGTGTGTACCAACTTTCGTGACTCTACGCCAAAAAAAATTTACTTTCACTTCCTATTGCCGTTATCTATTTTCACTTTTCCAGGATTTGTATAGGACCTCCAAAATAAATTATTTTTCGCTTATCGTGAATTTTGGGCAAAGTTTCAGGGGGTCAAATTAGCGCCCAAAGAGCTGAAAAACCAAAAACAATCTGAGCGGTAACAATAGAGCTCTCGCCACCAGCTATGGCTCCGGCCTTATAAATGTTCTACTAATTGTGTAATTGTGGTGGTATTTAATTTAAACCACACCGTGTCTGAATTGCACACAGCACTGCAAGTATATTAGTATACACTCAGATCTACTCCCCCTAAGCCAGTCCGGCTGGGAAAAATGAAAGTGTGTGTGTGAAACCTAAACCTCAATAATTAAAAAAAAATTGTGTTGTGCCTTGTGAGGGATCAACGAACATCCACTCACTGATTTTTTTTAAATTTTTTTTATTTAACCAGGAAAATTCCATTGAGATTAAAAACAAGGGAGTTCTGGCCAAGAGGCAGCAGCAGGTAAAACACAAAGTTGCATCATACAAAGTGACATCAAACACAGACAAAGATAAAAGTTACAATAAGACATCATCAAGTCAAGTTATTGAGGAGGCCTCTTGTGCTTTCAGTTTGGCTTTAAAAGTATTAAAAAAAATCAACTCAGTCAATTTCCAATCCTTTTGCAACTCATTCCATGCATAAGATGCATAAAATACAAAAGCCCTTTTACCCAGTTCTGCATGGGCAAATGGAACAGAGAGCAACAACTGATAATTTGAACGAAGAGCATAGGAGTCAACATTCATTCACAATCATGTGTAATGGATTTACAATTAGTAGTGAACCGCAATGGAGATCTGTTCAACACGATTTGAGTTGGGGTATGGCCATCATTGGCTTTAGTGATCAGGGTCAGGTGATGAACATCTGTACCAAATTTTGTTTGTCTACGATAAAAAAAAAAAATTTCTCCCATACAAACATGTTTCTTAAGGTTTTTTTGCTCTGCAGTGGGCGCTATTGCACCAATCCTGAATTTTCCCATTTAAATCTGTTCAGGACCTGGGACTGAGCAAACGATTCAAATTTGAGCCAAATCGTACAAAGTACGTGCGATTTATAACACTTTCATTTTTGGTGGTGAGCACCGAAAATGTAACGAAAAATCGCAGCGTTGCCGCTTAATATTCTACAAAACCTTAAACAACTTTTAATGGGCCACTTGTCTAGATGATGTGGAGCGAGTTTGGTGTGGTTGGCTTAAACGCCCTAGGACAAGTTCGAGGGGTGGGATTCATACAACAAACTTATTTTGATAGTTTAATCCAAGATGGCCGACTTCCTGTTCGTCGCGTGGCTCTGACACAATATAAATGTTTGCCCATACTGACATAACGAATAATCGACCTGCACTCGTCATTCACATAGTTCATTAGTGCGCCTAACGCATTTAGTTCTTTAGTGCGCACTTTTCAGTTCCAATAGGAAACAAAGCAACTGCATCCACTGACAATCCCGAACAGATAAGTCTATTTTTTAAAACGGCGTGGTCAACAGTGTCAAAGGCTTTTGACAGATTGATAAAAAGTGAAGCACAGTATTTCTTTTTGTCAAGTGCAACAATAATTGTGATTGTACTGTGCTTTTTTTATTTTTGACAAGACAAATAAGTTAGAAATTGGCCTATAATTGGTTAAGATTGCTGTATCACCAGCTTTTAATAATGGTAGAACAAAAGCTGCTTTCCAAGCAGCTGGAATTTATTTGGTTTCAATAGAGAGATTATTAAGGCTGCATCAAATCGGGCCCTGGGGGTTTCCTGAGATCTAAAGCTTTGAGGGCTTTGTGAACTTCCCCGACAGTGAAAGGAACAAAGTTAAAAAGGTTTCCAGAAAACACTGGACGAATTGTGAAGGGATAATCAGAGACAGATCCCACAGAATCAAACAAGTAGCTAGAAGATATAAAATGCTCATTAAAACAATTTAACATTCTGATTTTGTGATAGAAGGGTTCTTTAGGACATATGTAGGTAGAGTCTGAGCGCTTCTGTTAACAGAAAGAGATTTAATTGTTTTCCAAACTTTCTGAGGATTATTTAGGTTCTTAGTAGTGACAGATAAATAATATTCATATTTAGCCTTTTTGATATAAGTAGTGCATTTATTTGTTAGATGCTTAAAACAGACCACTCAGTAGCAGAACCAGTTTTGCTGGCCCATGCAATATTACGCTAGCAAATAGTATCTGCCAACTCTGGAGAAAACCAGAAATTTTCTCACCCCTTCATCCTGTATATCCTTATAGGAGCATGTTAATTTATGATTTGTGTAAAAGATGCAAAGATGTATATTTATCCAGTTGATCAGGGACAAGTCATGATGAAAGGCTTGTTCATTAAAATGTTTTCGGTTTCTCTTAACGATAATATGTGGTTTATATTTGGGAATCTTGGTGTCTCTAACAGCAGCAACAACACAGTGGTTACTTAAATCATTACAAAAAACACCCAAGGTTGAGAATTTATGACGTTTGTTAAAATTAAATCAATCAAAGTGACTTTATCAAGATTTTTCATGTTTGACCTCGTGGGCATGGTGACCAACTGGGTGAGGTTAATGGAGTCGCAGAAAGATTTAAAGTCATCAGAAACTGTATTTAGCCAGTTCCCATTCTCTCCAGCCATGACAAGTTCACTGTAATTCAGTCTGGACAAAAGATGCTTTAAGGATTGTAAGGCCTCTTTGGAAGCAGATGGAGGTCTGTAGCACCCAACAACAATTGGCCCCTGGCTATTTCCACATTCAATGCCATGTTTACAGATCAATTCAGACAAAACAATTGAGGAATCAAATCCTGATTTAACATAAATGGCTACACCACCTCCTTTCTTGGACCTGTCTGTACGATTAACATTGTATCCAAGTATGTTTATGTCTTCAGAGGTAATAGACTTGGTCAGCCAAGTTTCAGAAATTATAACTATATCCACATCTGTTGATTACGTAATAGGCTGCACAAATTAAGATGAACAAATTTGAGACCAAAAACAGATTGAAAATCTAAAGGTGTATGGACATTGTACAGCTTTGGACCAAGATTTGGCTGCACATTGCCAGATAGGAGTAAAAGTAGAGCAATCAACAGTCTCTGCCTCATGACATTACCTTTTGAATAATTCACTTGACCACTCCTTGAACCGCCACCTTACTGTGGTGGAGGGGTTTGTGTACCCGAATGATCCTAGGAGCTATGTTGTCCGGGGCTATATCTATAAAGCTAGAAAACTTGGAAGTCTCTTGGCAAAGCAGGTGACAAGTTCATGACTTGAGCCAAGCAAATTGGTGGTTGCTTGGGATCCACAGCTGTATTAGCATAAGCGCATCCATTACATCTATCCAATTGGTTAAACATTGTGGTATTTGTACTCACCCAAAATAAAATACAAAATAAGGCTCCAGGTGGATGTAGCAGGGTCAAGCCTGTTAGCCCAGGTTCCAGGTGGGTGTAGCAGACTTAGGTCTGTTAGCCCAGGCACCAGGTGGATGTCGCAGGGTCAAGTCTGTTAGCCAAGGCTCCAGATAGGTCTAGCAGGCTTATGCCTGTTAGCCCAGGCTTCAGGTGGATGTAGCAGGCTTAAGCCTGTTAGCCCAGGCTCCAGGTGGGTATAGCAGGGTTTGGCCTGTTAGCCCAGGTTCCAGGTGGATGTAGCAGGGTCAAGTCTGTTAGCCCAGGCTCCGGGTGGGTGTAGCAGGCTTAGGCCTGTTAGCTCAAGCTCCAGCTGGTTTTCCCAGGTCAGAACTGATGGAAGAAGTAGGTGCAGCTCACAAAACATGGATACAAGAACAACCAACCTCCCAAACTTAAATAACACTTGTACATAACCCAGGCTCCAAGTGGAAGTAGTAGGCTTAGGTCTGTTAGCTCAAGCTTTAGGTGGATGTAGCAGGCTCAGGCCTGTTAGTCCAGGCTCCAGGTGGATGTAGCAGGCTTAAACTGGTTTTCCTAGGTCAGAACTGATGGAAGAAGTAGGTGCAGCTCACAAAACATGGATACAAGGACAACCAACCTCCTAAACTTAAATAACATTTGAACATTTTGTACTGAAAAATGTACTAAAATCCACTTAAAAATAGTTAAAAACAGACAGACAGTAAGTAGACAAAGGACATGCTGCCATCTTGGATTGCTGGAGTTAGTTATGATGTATAGTTGCAGAACACAGTTATTGAAACACCAGATACTTCATTTATTGTATCATGTCTATTGATTACATGCTTCATGTAGGGCCTGCTACAAACTGGATCTTCTTTACTCTGTTAATCTATATAGGTAATTTGTTTCTGTTAGCTTCCTTGTGTCTCATCACCTCTTTTGTTTGAGGTTGTAGGCTGAGCAATCATGGAGGCGCGCCCATGAGCTAACAAGGGCCCTAGCATAATCAATTACCCTCATTGGGTCACACTATGTGGGATTCTGAAAGAGGAGAGGTCTAGGAGACATTGGGGTTCTTTAAACAATTGTTCCAGCTTTAAAGAGCCCCTGCCAATGAATGAATGTGGCTATGATTGCTAAATAGAGTGTACACTCACTGGCCACTTTATTAGATACACCTGTTCAATTGCATTTAGGCATGTAGACGTGGTCAAGACAACTCACTAAAGTTCAAACCGAGCATCAGAATGGGGTAGAAAGGGGATTTAAGTGACTTTGAATGCGGCATGGTTGTTGGTTCCGGGCAAATCTGAGCATTTCAGAAACTGTTGATCTACTGGGATTTTCACGCACAACCATTTCTAGGGTTTACAAAGAATGGTGTGAAAAGGGAAAAACATCCAGTATGCGGCAGTCCTGTGGGCAAAATGCCTTGTTGATGCTAGAGGTCAGAGGAGAATGGGCAGACTGATTCAAGCTGATAGAAGAGCAACTTTGACTGAAATAACCACTCGTTACAACCAAGGTATGCAAAATACCATCTCTGAACGCACAACACGGCGAACCTTGAAGAAGATGGGCTATTGCAGCAGAAGACCACACCTGGTGCCAATCCTGTTAGCTAAGAATAGGAAAAAGAGGCTACAATTTGCACGAGCTCACCAAAATTGGACAGTTGAAGACTGGAAAAATGTTGCCTGGTCTGATGAGTCTCGATTTCTGTTGAGACATTCAGATGGTAGAGTCAGAATTTGGCGTAAACAGAATGAGAACATGGATCCATCATGCCTTGTTACCACTGTGCAGGCTGGTGGTGGTGGTGTAATGGTGTGGGGGATGTTTTCTTGGCACACTTTAGGCCCCTTAGTGCCAATTGGGCATCGTTTAAATGCCACGGCCTACCTGAGCATTGTTTCTGACCATGTCCATCCCTTTATGACCACCATGTACCCATCCTCTGATGGCTACTTCCAGCAGGATAATGCACCATGTCACAAAGCTCGAATCATTTCAAATTGGTTTCTTGAACATGACAATGAGTTCACTGTACTCCAACAGGCTCCACAGTCAATCCAATAGACCCTTTTCACGCTGTGTGTGACGAAACCGGAAGTAGCAAAACGCTGTGTAAATTGACTTCCAGTCCCATCATTTTCCGATATATTGATCAGGAAAAATGGCTCAATTGACCTGGAAATGTCATTGTAGTGTTCCATTTTGCTCATCAAACAAGCAGAACCATCCATGTTTAAGCTTTCACAACTTTCCCGAAAAAAAAGCCGAGCTCATCAAACAGATTTTAATGTTTTACAAATATTTGGGTAGATAGTCTGATATTGTATGTTCCTTTTGTGTTTATGTACATCTGATAACGGATCAGTGATAATAAATAAAATGTTTTTAAAAATAAAATGTGACCAAGTAGAAACCTATCCAAAGACAGAATACAGCGTTTTTACACGCTCATCATTTAAATCCCGACGCTCACCTGATCTCACAGTAACGCCAATTCTTTTGCCGGCTCGCTCATATGTTGACTGTCGGTTCGACTTTCTTCCCAAGTCATTTCAAGCAAATTTGGATGGGACAGCGTCTTTTCAGACGTCTGAAGTTAAATAAATGTCATCCTCCTTAAAATGAAGCCCGCAAACGTATGTGGAATTTTTAAATTGTGGCGCTCTCATCTCTTCTGATTGCGTTCACCAAGTAAGATCGCAGCTGCTTATCTGAGGGAAAGTCGTGAAAGCTTAAACATGGATGGCTCTGCTTGTTTGTTGAACACTACAGTAACATTTCCAGTTCGATTGAGCCATTTTTCCTGATCAATATATCGGAAAATAATGGGACCGTAAGTCAATTTACATGGCGTTTTGCTACTTCCGGTTGTGTGACGCACAGCGTGAAAAGGGTCTATAGAGTACCTTTAGGATGTGGTGGAACAGGAGATTTGCATCATGTGTGGGTGACCAATCTGCAGCAACTGCGTGATGCTATCATGTCAATATGGACAAAAATCTCTGAGGAATGTTTCCAGCACCTTGTCTGTATGCCACGAAGAAGTAAGGCAGTTCTGAAGGCAAAAGGGGGTCCAACCTTACTACATTACTTAGGAACCTTACCAGCAAGGTGTACCTAATAAAGTGGCCGGTGGGTGTATGGTTTGGTACATAGTGTTTCCAAATTATGTAAATATTAATTGAAAGACAGCTTAAGAATGAATTCATCCCTCTTGGGTTGTTGTAGTGGTTTAGGCCACTCTGTATATATACTGGGGAGTTTACTGCGTGTGTGTGACTGTTGTGCTTGTGAAGGGGAACCTCTGCTTGTCTGTTTGATTTGTCTGCAATATGGAATAAAAAAGGAAGAGCTTTGACGCAAAAATCAATGTTTCCACATCCTTTGTTCACTATTCACTATATAGCTCAGATACTGCAGCCATCCTCAGCTAGTAAGAGATATTTTATATACTACTCAACTGTTATTTAGAACAACATGCCGCATGTCGTGCCATCTCACATCTCGAGACAACAGCAGTGCAGGGTGTGCAATGTCACTGACAGACACAGAGCTGTGCGCTCACAAGCAGAGCAGGGTCAGCTGAATCGGGAGAGGGAACAGTAAAAGTGTGATATATCCACCTGCTTTGTCCACAGTCTGCAGCTTCTTGTTAGCAGCAAGCTAAAGGAAAGCTAACTGTTTGTATTTTACAATTTTATCAGAGATTCACAGCCCATCTGGGCTGCCCACCCCCCAGCAGACCACAGCATAGTGGATTACCAAGGCTACCACAGAGTCATTAAAGGTCCTTAACAGAGGCCTACACACTCCAAACCTCAGTCTCCTCAGGACATGGAGGCAACTTTGGCCCCTCTTATACAGGGCGTTAGTGTTGTGGGACCAGTCCAGTTTATTGTTGACGTAAACACCAAGGTACTTGAAAGTGTCCACCGTCTCAATGTCCGAGCCCTGGATGTTCAGCAGTGTGTGGGTTGATGTCCTTCTGAAGTCGATCACTACCTCCTTTGTCTTGCTGGTGTTTAGCTGCAGGTGGTTGAGCTCACGCCAGTCAACAAAGTCCATGATGTACTCCAGGTCGTCCCCCTCATACACACAGCCAACAATGGCTGAGTCATCAGAGAACTTCTGGAGTTGACAACAGCTGGTGTTGTAAGTGAAGCCTGATGTGTACAGGGATCCTAAGGGGCCCCAGTACTGCAGACTGCCGCCTCTGACACACAATTACACAGCCTCACGTACTGTGGTCTGTTGCTGAGGTAATCGAGGGTCCATGCAGCAAGATGTCCGTCGACACTTGCCCCCTCCAATTTCCCTAGCAGCAGCGTCGGCTGGATGGTGTTGAGAAGTCAAGGAGAAGAAGAAACATGACTCTCAGTTTTCCCGCTGGTCTCCAGGTGAGTCAGCGCCAGGTGCAGCAGGTAGATGACAGCATCCTCTAGCTTCTTTTTATAAAAGTCCTTGGCATACCTGATGTTGTATTTGAGTTCTCACTGAACTCTCTTCTGGTTCTCTCTGTCACCTGATAGGAAAGCCCTCCTCTTCTTATTCAGCAGGGGTTTAAGCTCAGGGGTACCCAGGACTTGTTGTTGGAAAAACACCGCACCGGATTGGCACAGTGTTCTTCACAGCCATGCGCTCATCCATCTTATTGGAGAGTGAGCGAACGTTGCCCAGAACCACAGAGGGTATATACCTCAGTTTTCTCTCGTGGAGCTTTCTCCTTGCTCTGCAGCCTCTTACCCATTTCTGTAACTCCGCCGGGATCTCAGTCTTCTCTGCATAGAGAGTGCCGCTGAGTGCTAACAGCTGGTGTAAACAATGGAGCCATGACTGAAGCTGCGTGGGTCCCCTGAAAAACTTCCAAAAAGTTGGAAAAACAAAAGAAAGCAAAACGCAAAAGACATTTAGGTAGTCTCCCTAAATGCACATTTGCAAAGGGATTTGACAACATTTATTAACAATTATTAATCGATTGATCAAAAAAAATCCACAGATTAATCAATTATCAAAATAATCATTAGTTGCAACCCTAGCTGAGATGGATTTAAAAAAGAAACAGAAGTGTTTAAGACTCTGTGTCCTGGTCCCAACTCTGGGTTGTAACTGATTTAGAGAAAGTAGAGCCATCCAAAGTGGGATGAATGCTGTCTCTACGAGACCAGAAATGTATTGCTGTACCTTCAGCCAAGAGAAATAAATGTAGATTTCACACAGCCTACAAAATATAAGAATTTAACACAACACCTTGCCACTTTTGTAAGACCACTTTTGTAAGACTCAAGAAGCCCTGTCTGGTGCAGTTTCCCATCCAGGCGATGCTCCCATAAAAGATCCGCAGGAGATAAAGTTCCAAAGAAACATGAGAGGGAGCTTAAAGTCTGCAACACAGGAAGCTGTAGATCCACCTGCAGACCAAACCCAGGTCATACAGCTGAGAGACCAGCCTGGAGGGGACTATAGTGTTAAACACTTACCTTTTGATCAGTCTCTCAAAACATTTCATCATCACAGATGTGGGGGCTATCGGTCTGCAGTTGTGACTGCTTGTGTGGTTTCTCCAGGAGAGGGACTGTCTTCTTAAAGCAGGTCGGGATCACATACTGCTTGAGCGAGAGATTGAAAATGTCTGTAAACAGAGGTGCCAGCTGGTCAGGGCACACTTTAATGACTCGTCCACTAATGCCATCTGAACAAGCTGCCTTCTTGGTTTTAAAAACACTCCTCACGTCGTGCTTACTCCCCCGTGATACTGGACAGTCCACCACTTAAATTCTCTAACTGCAGAGGATTCCTGCATACGCTTTTGTTTCTATAGACATGAGAAAGACGGTGGTCCAACTAGACTTCTTTCGCCCTGTAGACTTCATTGAAAGAAGAGTAGCAGTGGTCTAAAGTCCTCTCCCCTCTGGTGGTGAAGTCTCTAAACTCTGGTATTGCACTTTTCAGGCTGGTATGGTTAAAGTCCCCGGCTATGAAGAGAGGCACATCCCGGAGGTTAGCCTGATTGGTGGAAATAGCCCAGAAAATGAAGCTTGGAGACCACAGTGTCCATGTACACCTGGAGTGGAATATAAACAGTGCTGCTGACAGTAAACCAGCGGGGCAGGTTAAACAAAGGGCAGGTAGAACGAATACGAGTGAACTACGGCTGTTTCCCAATTGACAGGAACCCTTCTTAGAAGGTGGCTGCTCCAGAGTCGGCTCCTCTGAAGCCATGGCTAGAGTCCTGGGTAACTCCTCATGAGTCTTTTGGAACAGGCTTCAAAGTGGTCGAGCAGCAGCTTTGTGGGTGGTGCGCCCACAGTTTTGCTGCTGTTTTTTATCCTCTAGAAGAAACCTTAAATGCTTAATTTTCAAAACAACAAAGAAAGTCCTGTTACAGGAGTTATGGATCATTAAATATTTGACAAAAACAATAAATAAAACCTTTACAAAAAACAATAAAATGAAAAACCAAGCGCAAGATTATTTTTATAAACAAAGTCTGATGTTAGTGAGAGTCTGAAACTGATCCATGGCTCATGAAAAAAAGGACATAACCTTTGTGGGGCTTAATAGTTAGGTACATTAGCTGATATTTACTTTATCTCTTCTCCCTGATATTTATGCCATATGTAATTTTTTAAAACGAGAGCAGCCGAACGTGATATGTTCTGCATGAGTGAATCGAAAGCCTATAGCAACGATCAGCTGACATGAAAACTGTGATAAAAACTGACGTAAAATGGAACTGTGCAGTTTATTGGGCATATGTTTTATGTTTTCAAAATAAACCATTTTCAAACACACAGCAAATGTACACTTCTACCTTTTTTTTTTTTTTTTTAAAACACTTGTCGTGCATTGTGGGTGGGGAAAGGCCACGGATCCACAGATGTATGGCCAAACGGGAAACTCAGTCCTTGGGAGGAGGTTTGGAACCAAATGGAACAAACCTTCTACAACTGAACTGGTTTCCTCCAGAGGATTCCGCCCAAGGAAGGATCCTGGCAATTAGTAAACAGCCTTAGTTCCTACTATCACACCATTTTTTATTTATCATCAGGATTAGGGTTAGATGGCATAGTGAAGGCAAGCTTGGTCAGTTATAAATAAAAAATAGTCAGTAAATAAAAACAAAAAGTACTATATAGAGAAAGTGATACAGGTACAACAGAGACTGACCTCAGCGGCGCCATCTTGAGAATGACTTTTGGTGATATCCTTTGTTTACATGTGTAAATGGTTACATGACTACCCTTATGAGAGTACTGCAAGTTTGCCCAAACACTAAACAACTTAATATACAATGTGAAAACTTTACAGTACAAAATTTAATCTTGATGGGTTGTAATGGAGAATTTCAGTTGTCCTTCACTTATGTTAGTTGTCACAGACTGGTCAGGTCAGCTCCTTCCCTCTACGCCAAGGCCAACACCACACAGATAACTGGACTCTAAGTCTAGACTCTATTGGTTAAACATTATTGCTTTGATATGGCATTATGTGTGTGCTGACCTTCAATTAGTCTTTATAATCTCCACAGAAGCGACAGACTGTATATTCAATACTACAAAGTGTTGACTGTGGTCAATAAACTTCTCCTGCCTAAGACATACAGAAAGTCTCCAGCCTGTCTTTCTCGTATGACTCCTCTCAGCTACAAGGGCAGCTCTGATATTCCCTAACGGTTTGTATGGATGGTCTTTTCAATTTTTCCTCAATCACATATATGTTTGACTATTATTGCTCAGTTGTTCTCTGCTATCTGGCGTAATGACAATTTATACCTTGTGGTTCACCTGAGGGCAGTTTTGACTTTTGAGATGCTGGAAGAATCCTACTTTAAAGGTCCTATATTATACTACTTTGAACATTATACAGTGTATTTTGGATATATTTAGGTTACCATATCACATTTTGCAACATGAAACACACAATAATTATCTTATACAAGCGGTTTGGATGAGCTCTCATCATGAGTCCAAAGTGAACGGTCTGATTTGGCACTGTCACTTTAAGGCTCAGCGCTCCCGTGTTGGCTCCGCCCACTCATGACGTCACGCTACAGCTCCGCTGGAAACAGACTGAAGTAAACACGGTACATTGTTGTAATAACTTATTCAGCAAGGGCTTTGAGAGTAACTGAGACGTATATCTTAGCAAACATGAGCAAACACAAAGACCTCGAAGGCTTCTACAAGACATTTCTGCTTGGTAAATGAGAAACTATTTATTGTGTATGTTTCTATGGTGTAGCCCGTAGCATAGCGCGTGTTAACTGCTTCTGTTTATAGGTGTACATGTGGAAATGGCCGTACAATGCCTACTGAAGTTGAGAATGTATGCTGCCTGGAGACTCCTAAGGTAGCTGTTGTGCAGTGTATTGAAAGTAAAGTAAAAGTATTGACGGTAAGTGCTAACACAGTAGCAGCGATGCTTCTCTGTGCGTCTGAGCTGCTGAGCACGGCACTTGTTGACAGTTCAGGAGAGAAGGGCTGGAGGAGTGTGGAGGAGCACTTCCTGTAGAGGAGTGGTTTATTTCACATATTGATGTCATTGCGTGAAACAGCTCGTTGAAAGGACTGTAGCTCAAACTAAATAAATTACTCAAACATGCGCGAATGAAACAAAACACAACTTTGGGTATGTGTTTGAGGTAGAAACAACGTTAGAGCATGGTTAAAAGCTCAGAAAAGTCGATTTAGCATAATATGGGACCTTTAACATTCAGCGTCAGTGGAAAGGCCACTGTGCAAATCATAAATTAAATAACTAGCAAATAACCTTTGCTAGTTTGGTTGAAACACGTTACAATGTGTTAAGTCACGCTTGTGCATTCAAGTGATATGTCACGAAGCCAAACTGGGAGATAGCGGAGAGAGCTCAACATATTGGGGCTTTCAAATTGTGTTTTAATGATGGTGAGAAATTAATCTCAGTAAAGCTATTAAAAGACATAAAGGCTAATTGCTAAATGCAGAAACTGGATAAATATAAAGGCATTAGACTTTTGAAGAAAAATTAAAGTGCCATGAAGTAAAACTGTAAAAAGCGGAGCTATATTGGGGTTTTATTTTTATATTGTGCCTTAACGATGCAAAAAAATGTACCCTGAAGACAATGGCTGGATGCTAAATGGAGAAACGAGACAGCATAAAGTTGTTTGCGCACCGGACAGGCTAAATGGATAAACAGAATTTGAAGAATTACTAGTATTCCAAGAATCCACATTATAATAATATGCGTCTGTAGTGACGTTAACATATGAAAGCACTTTTTGTGAGACGAAAATGCTGTGTTGCTTATTTGCACTAAAAGTTCAATAAACCAAAAACATCAGCTGTGCTTATCGGCTATTGGCTGACCAGGTTCTGAAGATATTGGTATCAGCCTTTAAAAAATCCATATCAGTTGACCTCTACTCAAAAGGCATGGGGCAGGACCTGGGCCTCTTTAATGGAGGACACCTGGACTTCTGCTGACAAACTGGTATCTCATCCTCTCTATGCACCCACAACCGCTTAATTAGGCCCAAGCCGGCACCAGGCCGGGAGGGCCTATTGTATCTACTCGAGTAACTGTTAGGGCTAAGCTGGCAGAAGGACAGAGGGGCCTATTGTATCTGTTCGTGTTATTTTTTATTTTCTTCTTCTGTTTTTAATCATCACAAATTTGACCCAGTAAACGTGCGCAAGTTCTCGGGAGGACTGCAACTCTTGCTTTAAAGCTCAAACTTGATGGCAGTGTCAAATGCAATTAATTTAATACAATTCAAATAATATAATGTAATGTTAACCAAAATGGTGGGCTTGTCACAGCCACACCCACGATTTTTAAAAATCTAATTGATTATGTTGACAGATTTTGAAGTCCCTCAGATAAAAATGTAGGAGCACAAAGTTAAATTAGGAAGGTTAAATTACAGGGTGGTCACATCTTAAATTCAAAATGGCCGCCTTGATGTGTGATAGAAGATCATCTCCATAGACTTTTTTTTCCTGAGGATTGCATCCTAAATGTGTGTACCAAATCCCATAAGGGCTGTTTGTACCAAAACATGTCCCTACGACATATTTCATCAAATTTTATTTGGCTAAGACTAAATATTTCGCCTCGCATTCACTTTTTCCACAAATTTAGAGTATTGCCATAGCAACATGGTGGTATATAGCAGATGGTCCGAAAAGTTGGGCTTTTTTTTGTCATCCCATAAAGGATGTGTGTCCCTTCATAAATTTGTAGGGGGCACTAGGGGGACATTTTTAAGATAGTCCTATTATTGGAATATCATTGTGTTCATGTCATGAATGTTCACAATTGCTTCATTGGGCCCAACCAAATCCTTTTATTGATTTTATTGAGAAATTTTGTGTCTAGATGATTTTGCCCAATTTTGGATTGTGAGATGAAGATATTTTATCATATTTTTTGAACAAGAGGTGCAATTTGGGGGCATCCAATTCTTGTTGGGTTTGGGGTGGTGCTAGAATATAATTTTTAGTTATGGCTTAGTTATGACATGATATATGAGTGGGCCGAGTTTCATTTTTTTAAGATTAGAAAAATATGCAAGGGAGCAGCTGAGAAGGCTCAATCACTGGAATAACTTATATGTTGCAGCTTAACTAAGTTGTAAGTTCATCATATAAAGAGATGCCAAAAACACAATTTGTTTTTTGTGAGTTTTTACACAAAAATCTGGAAAGGGGACTGTGTGGTATGTATTTTGGGATCAACACAGGTGCCAGATAAGTCACACACTCATCAGACAAACACACACCTGTTGTAGTGGTTCATCAATGAAACTGGAACCCGTCAGTCTCCTGTCAATCTTTGGAGGTCTCATCTCCAGCTTCATCTCATCCAGTGTCTGAACATGAAGGCAAGAAAGAGAAGAATAACAAGAAGAAACAGAAAAATACTTGAGTGAAGGCTGCTATTTACAATTGTGTGTTAAAGCCCAGACAGAGCCAGTTTCTCAACAATAGGCCATCAATAGGCCACAACAACAAAAGAAGTTAAGTTATGCATGGCCCTCAGGTGGGAAACGACTCCCACACTGATAACAACATAGGCCATTCACCTGCTTAATGAGACTGATACTCCTTCCAGCCTGTCATTGGGTAAAACTCTGGTTAAACCACTCCCACTCAGGGTTAAAAAAACTCATCACACAGACCAGTCTTTAGAATTGACAAAGTCAGTTGGATTTTCTGTTTCCAAACTATGTCCAGTTACCTTCTTTTTAACCTTTTAGCATTATGACTACCAGGATGACTGAGAACCTACACAGACACAAAGGCCGCTTTACTAAAAACTAAGCGATTTTTATTATAAGAGGTTTGTGCTACCTTCATTATACCAATCTGATGGGCAGCAGATGGAGTGCTCGCACTTCTCCAGGTGTTTCTCAGAGTTGATCTTTCCATAAAGCAGAATGACCGCAAAGCCCCTGGATGAAAGGAGAGGGAGAAGAGAAAAGATGGATGAGTTGTTATTGTTAAACCGGCCGGTGTAAAAACATAGTTATAAGGCTTTGTAACCTTACCCTCCAATGAAGCAGCAGAAATAAAAGGCCAGATAGAAAATGGCAAAGGGCCCGAACGTGATGAAGAACAGCACAACTCCGGCCCCCATCCCCAGAAGGACAGACTTAGAAACACAAAAACAAAAATCTCATTATGACTACGATATGACTACATATGATTCTAGATTATGAATGTGTTCTACAGCTTTGGACACCAGCAGTTAAGTGAATGTACCATTTTGATAAAGTAGAGTTTAGGTGGCTGGTCTCAGCCCATCTGACCGGTATGGGTTCAAGAGTAAAGGAGCAAGGAGATGCTTGTAAGCTCAGTAGGTGAGGTCTGCTGACAACAGCTCATTTTACTGGATGTACTTCTTGGAAGTAAATGCTCTCCATTAAGGCTTTGGTTAACAGTGAAATACAATAACTGCAAACTCAATCCCAACAATGTCGGTTTGTAAATATCCATCATTATGTTTTCTCATAATTTCAAAATTAGCCTAATGTCAATATTTCTGGAGACAATTTTTAGCACTTTGCAGCACCTCCAAGAACACACAGTTCTAGCAACTGTCATATAATTATAAAGAAGTAGTATAGGTCTGAGTCCAAATAAGGTAGCAACAACGTGATTTAATTTTAAATGGTCTTCTCATGACACCTTCTTCTGTAACTTTCTGTGCCTTTAAAATCTAAAGAACATAAACTGTTTAAGTACTGAAATAATGTAAAATCCTAACCCTGAGGAAGAGTTTGGGTTTCACATGAGTATATGAAAAGGAAAGACTACACAGTGTTTGTATTATACAAAGTCTGAATGTGTGTCACATCAAATCTTTTCTGTTATTGTAAGTAGGAAACCAGAGTCTATCTCCAAGTTCTGTCCCAATTTTCTGTTTATTTTATGTTCTATTCCACAGATTACATTAAGAGTTACAATGAAACTCCCTGACCAGGGGAGGTAAGTAGATATTAACCTACGTTATTTGGTCAAAAGCAAAAGCAAAAGCTATTTGAACCTACATTCTTGAAAAAGTAATTAACCTTATAGCAGGTTGTATATATATATATATATATATATATATATATATATATATATATATATATATATATATATATATATATATATATATATATATATATATATATATATATA